>JAIUZE010005596.1:0-49896 GCA_022085475.1 Heliosperma pusillum
GGTCGACCGGCACAGACAATCACAACAAAATCAAAGCTTCCCTTACTGCTGTGTTCCAGGCCGGTGGATGGACCGGTGGCCGGTGGGCCGGCCTGGAGCACCTCTTATACAAAAATCCCATTTTCCAAATGAGTTACTGGAGTGTTCCCAGCCGGTTGGCAGACCGGCGGCCGGTCGACCGGCAGGGAACCCCAGTTCACCCGAGAGCCTCTTACACTTAACCAATTCATTTCCAAATCATTTCAATTCTCATATCTACTTCAAATAATCATCAACAATCAATATATATCATCAATATTCATCATATAACATCATTTACTAATCATAGCATGAATCCTAATCTTCCTAATCGTAATCTAATACGATTTTCTAGCATATAAACATGTAAAACACGTAAGTGATACCGAGTAACCCTTCACCGTTACCTTTTAGCGTCTCTAATGATCGTCAAGCTCCTCTTCTATAAGGAACTAGTCTTTGTCGGGATCTTGGAGGTCGCCACCTACAAATAGATCGTAAAAAGATGAATAAAGTTCATCTTGAGAAAGACGGAATGCTTAAAAAGCGAGAAAGACGATAATTTTAATATCAATATGGATAGAGGAAGGTACGGAAGGAAGAATAAGATAAACTTACGTAAATTCTATCGAGTAACGAAGAAACTACGCCAATTCTAAGATTGAAATCAAAGAGGGAAAAAGATGAGATTTCTTAAGGGAGAAGAAAGGGGGTTTTGTGTTTGATTTTGTGTTAAATGAATATTAGGTTAAGGAGGGAGTAGTGTGAGATGTGTAGGAAAAAGTCAAAGACGATTTCCAAAGTCCAGAAAAGTCAAACTAGACTTAAGACGGCTTTTTCATGAAATCTCGCAGAAATTCCAAATACGAACTCGGAAATTCTAAATTCGACTCGAAACTTAAAATTATAAATTAAAACTTAAATTTACTGAAAAGCTTTCGTAAAATATTTCTACTAGAAAAATAGGGTACATTTCCGGGTGTTACATAGACCTTCAATATTGTCATTTAAATACCGTCTTTAGTTAGAATTTAGTTGTCAATATTCGGATCAGAGGACTTCCCCGATCGGGTACGTGACAACCCGATCGGGTAAGTTGTCTGTTCTGGATTTTTTACTTTGCAATTTACATATCTGTTCTTACATATCGTCATTTATATTCTTGTCATTTTATTTTATGTTAATAGTTTAGACAAACAACTCAAGTGACCCGATTTTAAATGAAAACCAATCCATAACAATTCATAAGTAACACGTACTCCCTGAGGATCGACACCCTACTTCCCTAATTACATTCCTTATGTTGTTAGCCTAGTCCGGGTAAATTATTTTTGTTCGGGACCGCGACAGAACCGATCAATTACTTTTCCATGTGAGACAAACAACATATTTGGTAGTTACCATTAAAATTATTATTTATGGTAGTTTCTTAAATTAATATTTATGATACATTCCTAGATTAATTTTGATGATGTAAATTTCATTAAGGTGGAGATAATAATACAAACTTTTAAGATCTATGTAAGATAATACTTGAGAGATTCAAAAGATTTTGGGTGAATATCTAAGTTGAAGGATGACTCATTTTCACAATATCTTTGTGTGAAATGAATGTAGAATTTTGTATATAAAAGTTATAAACACCACTTGAATATAAATAAAAGATTTTTCACTTTATTTTTTGATGATATTTTTCTAAATTAATTTTTGATGATGTAAGTTCACTAAGGTGGATATAAACTTTTAAGAGCTCTTTATTAAGACAATATTTAAGAGACTCAAAAGATTTTGGTTTGATATCTAAGCTGCAATGATGACTCTTATTTATAAGTATAGGATCACCCCAACTTATGATAATTTTCTGATGTTGGACAATTATACTATTTATACGTAATATATTTACCACACTTGTATTATATTTCAATGTGTGACAAATAATATACTAAAAATTACACCAAGTATGTGCAAATAAATAGTATGAGTTTCTATATTTTCGAGGTTTTTTTACCATGAATGTAACTATATTATCTTCATAATTTTTGTTACGATACTTAAATTTTTTTAATAATACTTTTCTAAATTAATTTTTGATGATGTAAATTTAACAATTGTGAAGAGCTTTCTAAGACAATACTTAAGAGAGTTAAAAGATTTTACTTTGATATATAAGGTCAAAGGATGATTCCTATGTATAATTATAGGAGATTTTACTATATAACAATATTTATGATCACTCCACTTCATGATATTTTTTGATATAGGATAATTTTATAATTTACACTTAGTATATATATTTTCCACAAATACATTATATTTCAATGTGGGACTAATAACACATTAAGTAGTTTATCATCACAATTATTATTTATGATAATTTTCTAAATTAATTTTTAATTATGTAAATTTAACTATTGTGACTATTATAATTCCATTTTGTTAAGAGCTCTCTAAAACAATAATTAAGAGACTTAAAAAATTGTGAGTTTATACCTAAGTTCAAGGATGACTCAAATTTATAATCATAGGATCACCCTATGTTATAATATTTTTTCAATGTGGGACAATTTACAATTTATAGGTAATATATTTACCACACATACATTATTCTTCAATGTGGGACTAACAATAAACTAAGTAGTACACCATCTTTTTTCATATAATATTTATTTCTTAACCTTTACTAAACTGTTATATTAATATTAGAATAATAAAAAAATATTTTAAATGTCATTTATTAAAACTTTAAAGTCATTTATTAACATAACAATATACAAAAATAGTTTAAATGCTCGTGCGATGATCATATTTATGATCACTCCACCTTATGATAATTTTTTAATGTGGGACAAATTTTAATATTAATACGTAGTATAGATTTTCACGAGTCACCATACCTACATTGTTTTTTTCAATGTGTGACAAATAACACATTAAATAGTTTACCATCAAAATTATTATTTATGATACTTTTCTAAATTAATTTTTAATGATGTACATTTCACTATAGTGAAGATTATAATACAAATTTTAAGATCTTTGTAAGACAATATGTAAGAGGCTCAAAAGATTTTAGGTTGAAACTTTAGTTCCAAGTATGATTCCTATTTTTAATCATAAGATCACCCACCTTATGATAATTTTCTGATGTGAGACAATTCTACTATTTATAGGTAATATATTCAACACACCTACATTTTTTCAAGTATGTGCAAATAATATGAGTTTCTATACTTTGCAAGACTTTTTTTTTACCACGAATCTAATTATATTATCTTCATAATTTTTTTTACAATACTTAATTTTTTTTAATAATACCTTTTAAAATTAAATTTTGATGATGTAAATTTAACGATTGTGAAGATAATAATATACCAACTTTTAAGAGATGTCTAAGATAATACTTAAGAGACTTAAAAGATTTTAGTTTGTTATATAAGGTGTCAAAATGATTCCTATATTTAATCATAGGATCACCCACTTTATGTTAATTTTATGAAGTGAGACAATTTTACTATTTATACATAGTATATTCACCACATCTACAAATGTTTAAGAGATCTTTAAGACAATATCTAAGAGATTCAAAAATTTTGGGTGATACCTAAGGTTTAAGGATGACTCCTATTTATAATCATAGGATTACCCACTTTATTATTTTTTCGATGTGGGAAAATTCTGCTATTTATATGTATTATATTTACCACATCTACATTATTTTTCAATGTGAGACAAGTAATGTTTATGAATTTTATTTTTATTTAAAGAGTTTCTAAAAAGTTGATAATATTATTAGGAAAATAATTAATTCAAAAAATATAATCAAAATCTAAGAGTTCAACCATAACTTGGAAAGTATATGTATGAATTTAATGTTGAAAAGTTGATAATATTATAAGAAAAATAATTAATTTAAAAAATATAATCAAAATCTAAGAGTTCAACCATAACTTGGAAAGTATATGTATGAATTTAATTTTTATTTTAAAAGTTCCTATAAAGTTGGAGTCACTCACGTGACTCGAAAAAAGCCTCTTTTATATATATATATATATTGATGATTACTAATTTAATATACAAATATACAATCATAGTAGTGAATTATTTATATTTAAAATAACCAGAAAAGAATTTAAACGATAAAAATCATTTAAAAATACTTGAAAGTAATTAAAAAAGACGGAAAATTTTGTTCAACTCAAACCACTTTAATTATGCTCGAAATAATTTATTAAAAAAAAATAGCCAATTATTATGATTGAAAATAATGAATAAATATCTGGGGAAAAAACTGGTATATAAATTAGTTTAATAAATCTTTAAATTTCTAGATCTAAATAAAAAGTAATTATGGGACATATTTTAAACTGATGAATTCAAAAAAATCGTCCCTCATTAGTATTAACAAACCTGAATATAAAAAATGCAAACAAAGGAACTTAAAAATATGCTTAAACACATAAATTAATTAAAAGTAAGAAATATTTGCTTGGAAAAACATACAATTGATTAGATCTACAAATTAAAGATTATAACGACATAAATAATTTTAGAAGATTGAAAATATAATAAAAGAAAAAGAAAAACAATACACAATAAATAAATAAAGAGTGAAAAAATAGTTAAAAACGAAAATTTCGACGCAATAGAATGTTTTTTATATTACCCTTTATAAAATTTTGTACAATTAAAAGTAGAACGATATATTTCGAGTCAATTCTTATAGAGTGAAAAAGATGAGAATTAATGGGTTAGTAGGAGAAAAATAGTAATGTGTGCGGCGGCAATGTTGTTGAGGAGAAAGAAGGAGATGAGAGCTTGAGTTTGGTAAAATTATTAGGTCTAAAGATTTTTGATAGGCTAACAAGGTTATAAACCATACGTCAGGCCAAAGTCCATATTTGGGGTTCATATTAATTTGGTGGGTAGTGAGTTTTAGGTTGTCCGAATATTTTAGTTCATTTGATATCAGACCGATAATGAATACTATCGTTAACATAAATTAAATTAAAGACTAAGACCGTCTCACATAGTGAGAAAATTAAACCGTCTCATACTGTGAGAATGTCTAACACAATAATTATTGACAAACAAATTACTATGACACCTTTTCAACTTAGTAATATAGATCAGGCGGGACCGGTCATTTAGGTCATTTCATAATAAATTTAAATTTTTAATTGTATCTATTCTCTCTATTCAACGCAAAATAAAACATTTCTCTTTTATACGTTTGTCAATGCACGAATTGTAACATAAATATCTCGAGTTTTACGTTATAAAAAAATATAAAAATTTGATATTCTTATTATTTTATCTTACATATTGCAATGAATCGTACAGATTTTCTACCTTCATGAATAGTGTCAAAAAAAGAAATATTATGTCTAGAGCTGAATGAAGGGTGTATAATTTAAAATACTAGGACTAACCGGTTTTAAATTATTTATCTCAAATGTAGTGTATAAATATTCATATTTCATAAATATTTAATAACAAAAAGTTTGTCCCATCTACATTAGTGGAGTGTTATTTAACCTGTTTTACTTTTAAGATGAATATATCTGTCTCCGTACGTAAGACCCATTATCTATCGCAAAAGCATGCCTAACTCTTTCAAATAGGTCGGTGCTTTAGATTTCAGATTAAAATACGAGTTGGATCATATATGGGTTGGGTATAAGGTCAATGATCGAATTAATGTCTGAATCTGAGAAAAATTATGACTCCGTTTTTTTTTTTACCATTTCGTATATTGGAATTATATATAAAAAAACTAAATTTAATTATTTTAATATATTCATTGCTTACATCACTTATTTTGAAGGAATTATAAAAGCTAAGTTATTTTAATAACTATTTAATTATTAAATAATATAAAAGTTATATTACTTTTTTAGGATAAAATTAACAACTTGCACGGGTCAACTCATATTTAGAGTTTAAACCGATACACTTTGACTAATTTTGTTTTATTTTCATCAAATAATTTTGAAGTCGCCCGAGTTTAGAAATAGCTAACAAGAAGATATATTATACTACAATAACTGTCTAGCCAACTGAGCCTGATGAATTATATATTTACATACGTTAATTGCAAATGAAGTTCCGGGATCTTTCTATATCTTTTTGTTTTTATTGATGAGTCAAGTATCACATACATAAAAGAGAAAACCAGGATGCATTGAAATTAACAAAAGGTTTGTTCCATCTATGTAAGTGAGGTGTTCTTTGACCCGTTTTACTTTTTAGACGAATATATCCGTCTCCATCTTAAGTAAGACCTATTATTTTTCGCAATAGCATGCTTAGCTCTTTCAAATGGGTCGGTGCGTCAGATTTCAAATTAAAATATTTAAAATATGAGTTGGATCATATATAGGTTGGGTTATAAGGTCAATTATCGAGTTAAAGTCCGAATACGGAAAAAATTATCCCTCCTTTTTAACATTTTGTAAATTGGAAATTAGTTTTTTAATAAATAAAATCAAATTTAATATTATTATTTTAAGTTATTCATGGCCCACATCACTAATTCTGAAGGAATTATAAAAAGGTAATTTATTTTAATAACTATTTAATTATTAAATAATATAAAACTTATATTTTTTTTACAATAAAATTAACAATTTTCACGCGTCAACACCTATTCAGACCGATTCACTTTTACTAATTTTATTTTATTTTCATCAAAATAATTTTCTTTGATATAGAAGTCGCGTTTTTTTGATGTCGCTCAAGTTCAGATTCAGCTAACAAGAGGATATATATTATACTACAATAACTGCCTAGCTAACTGAGCTTGATGAATTATTTACATTACTTGCAAATGAAATTTATAATTAAAATCTACAAACTTAAGTATGACTTTATAACTCGATTATTAGATTTGTAACTTAAAAATTATTTAACAAGACATGGATAGATTTTATCGCTTAAATTTGAAAATTTCTTTTCTAAAATTTTTTTATTTTTCAAATGAAATATTTAAAGTATAATTAAAACTTATCTTATATACAAGTTTTATAATAACAAATTTAAAGTAGCATCCCCGTGCAATATGCACGGGCTTAAAACTAGTGTAACATTCCTTATTTGCCCCCACAACATCACTAAGTTACTATAATATCCATTTGATATTTACCCAAAATATCATTACATGACTCACCTATTTTTCAACGATTAAACCTTAATCACATGACCCACCTATTTTTTTCCCTCTTTACCCCTCATTTTTCCTCAATTCCATAAATTCTCTATTTTCTCATATGTTACCTTTGGTCTGCGTCGAAAGGAGTAACTTCAAGGTTTTGACTAGTCTCAAACTCGTTCATATTACAAGGGTCGTGCTTTTTCGATTGTTAATATAAAAATATGTAACAAAAATGGAAAATTTTCCAGGTACCCCTTAATTTGATCAATTTTCCAAGATAGTCCTACTTTTATGAATCATCCCATGGTAGTATGGTACCCTCTAAATTCCTTTTTTTGTGCCCATGATACATTTTAGCATTACGTTGGATTTTAATGACGTAATAATAACTAGTATAGACCCCGTGCAATAAATGCACGGTATATATATATATATATATATCGAGTAGATATATAGAGATAGATTATATATATATATATATATATATATATATATATATAGGATTTTACTTTTAGTATATTATTATTTATAGAAAAACATATTTAAATTGATAACTCATTTATTTTTCACGCTTCTCGTCGGTGTCTTTGATTTGAGAAAGTAAATTAAAGTCATAAAAAGTCATGAAAATTGAAAAGGAGTAATTTATAGAAAAACTAAGTTTTTTCCCACTAAACAAATGATATAAGTGTATACTTTTTTTACTTAGAATTAGTCGTATTTTTCTGTTGCAACTCTGTATAAAAAACAATGAATGAAATTTTTATCATAAAATTCTTATTAAAAATTAATAGAATTTTTTTATCATCATAAAAAACTTAAGATAAACCAGTGTATATTATAAACTACTATTAATTTTTTATAGCTATTTTAATCTAAAAGATTAGGCCCATTTATACCTAATATACAATACACTACAAATATGAAGCCCAGCCCAATTATAGACTTTATGTTTTAGGCGGGAAAATTAGAACTTCACTTAATCTTTTAGTAGTAGGGGATTACGGAAAATTCCCACGGTACCCCTGAACTTTGACGTAGACAAAATACCCAAAAATTTTAACCGAAAAACATTTTTTTTTTTTTTTTTGACAATTGGAAAGCGAGTTAAAGTTACAAGCGGATAGCTCCTTGAGCTAATCTATGAGCTATCATATTGCAGTTTCTAGGAACGTAACAAAATGAAATACAATGAAAACTATGAACCATATTAAAAATGTCTTCAATGATGATCTTCGTTCTATGATTAGGCCGATTAAGTTTAAGAACTTGGGATAACACCTGCAGGCAATCCGAGAAAAGAGAGATATGAACAAAGTTATATTTCAATGCAGCTTTTAATCCATCCCGAATAGCCAGAGCTTCAGCTTGGTCCGCACTTTGAGAGCATCCACAATAGAGAGGATGTACCCTCCTCTTAGCACACTCTCTCCTCTAAGAGGAGGTCCTCTCTATTGTGGAGCATGTATATAACATCCTCTTAGCAAGAGGATGTTCTCTACTTCCTCTAATTTTAGAGGAAGTAGAACATTGGCCCTTGTGCCAACTACCTACTAATATCTTCCCATGTGGATTATTGACATTTATTTTTTTTCATTTGTAACAAGTTAAAATGCAAATAAATGGGTAGAGGATGGATAAGAGGATCCTCTCTATTGTGGGCAAAAATATATAAGACGAGGATGAATATAGTGGAAATAAATGTGGGTCATAGAGAATGAGTGGTGTCAAAAAATGATAGGGTGAAAGAAAAAATAAGAGGATTATTCATCCTCTCTATTGTGGATGCTCTGAGCTGCAAAACAACGGTTGCCCTGTAAAATCACTTCACCATATTTCCTCCTGATAGCCCATCCAAGACCAGCAGAGATGTTTTTATATCACGAAGCATCTACAAACAACTCAAGCTGGTCACAATAATTCTTAGCTGAGATAAATGGAAAGGATATACTGTTTCTTAGATCAGTCAACTCATTATCAACAGGATGGCCATGTAACACTCCTTGAGGATTCAGCCTACCACTTCTGACTTTCTCAGCTTCTAACACCAGACTATAAGAGTTTTCATAAACCTTCATAACTCCATAAGGTGTGATAGGTTCATCTTGAAAGATCTTTTTACATCGACACCCCCAAATAGTCCATAAGGTGCAGAGAAAGAAAAGAGCCAACGACTCCCACTTTAACCGAAAAACTTAAAGTGACCATAATTCGTGTGTGCAAACTCGTAAAATGACGATTTTTTTTTCCAAATCGTTCATCTTTCCGAGAGCTACGGTTTGGAAAAAAAATTGGTCGTATATGGATCCCGTGGCTAGGAGTTTTTGTATGTCAAAGTTATTTTCACCGAACAAACTTTGAGTGGTCATATGTATGTTAACTAAGCAGAATACCTTGACAAATGTGAATTGTTCAACATGGCTATGCTAGCTTATGCTAAAAGAAAGACTTAGGGGTTGTTTGGTTACCCACTAAATAACATAGGAACTTAAATTCATGTGAATTGTAAATGGACATGTTGTTTGGTTGCCCCAATTCACATGAATTGGAAGTTCCCATGAATTCCAATTCCTCCATAATGGAGGAAGTGGCTTACCTAGGTCCCCCTAGGTAAGTTGGAATGCCTACATGAATTACACTTCCTCCATGGCAACCAAACACTATTTACTAATTCACATGAATTCTAAAATCATGTGTTTTATGACTTCCTAGACAATACAAATTCCCACATGCAACCCAAACAACCCCTTAAAAAATAAAGTTGATGACTTGAAGGTAAAAATGAAGATTTTATCTAAGCTCTTTTATTATGGTAACACTAATTATGTAAAACTTCTGATTTTATAAAGTGTTGAATACAATTTCACTCATGTCGCAATTACTGTGACTTCAAAAAAATTATCTTCTGTTCTGGCATTTTCTTCGCCAGTACCCATCCACCTTTTTCACTGCTTGACGGAGATGCGTTTGCTTCTTCGTAAACAAAAGTTTTGCTTCTTCCTTGTAAGATTTGTGAGTTTTTAGTTTTGCTTCTTCCTTGTAAGTACGTTTTTCTTTTTCTTTATTTATATAGTCTACTGTTGTCGAAAAAAAAAAAAAAAGTGTTGAATAAGAGTAGCTTAAATGACTCATGTAGTAATAGCAGTTTAACCCCCTTATCAAGCCCTTGCATTGCTCAAATTAAGTGTATCATGTAGGTAGAAAAATTGTATAAAATCAAGCAGGGCCATCTTGGATTTTTGAGGCCATATAAAAAATTTTAAAAATGGCCTCTAATAATTTTAGACCTGTTTCACAGGTATTCACATATTCAATATAATTTTAAATGATATTATTTGTATTTATGCAGCAAGAAATATTATTTTCACAACTTAAGATTTTATAATGATGGCCGGACTATTAATTATGACAGTCCAATCATGAAATATCATATCATGTTTTCGAATCCACCGTTTTAAGTTTTGGGTAGCAAAGAACATTGCCACTTATCTCCTTTTAAAACTTAAATGACTTAAACTCGAAATGACCCGGCCCAACCCATCTTGCATCCTTGTAGAGCCAAATAACTCGACCCCTTTATTCTGGTATGGATTGAACTTTTAATCGTGGAATTGACTCGTTCATCAGATTCTAGATTATAAATTCACCGAATTGACCCAACCCTGACCCTGACCCTAACCCTAACCCTGACTCGATTTCAATCATGGGTCTTGTAATAACTCTGTTATCTTAATTTGGTATAAGTAGCCTTGCACGGCTGTGCGTGCTTGACTGGTCAGCACTAGAAAAGGTTGGGAAGATAGCTGCAAACGACTCCGCTCTCGTTAAGCTGTCTTTCTTCTCCGTGTCCGAAAGTCGTAATTGTATACTCTTGTGGGTCAGTAGGCATCGACAAAAAGAGGGGGTCACTAGGCGAGTTCTATCGGCAACGAATTCTCCAATCTAGGTATATCTTTTTTTGAAATAAAATACTCGTTTAATTCATAATTATAATGGCTTTTAAAAAAGAGAATTAAATCCATTCAAATGGGAACTAAATTAATCAGTATTGACTTGGATCAAATCAAAGATCGGAACTTCAAAATCGATATACAAGCATCGATTCTAAACAAATTCAGTCCACATTTCAATCAGCCTAATAATGCAAATCAGCTCCTTTTACCGATTTAGACCTAAACTCAGTCGTTGTCATATGGGAGGGTCTTGATTCTTGATTAACATGACATGACAATGTTGACACAACCTGAATAACCCCGCCCAATAAGGTAACCCAAAAATCGAAATTACCCGACCCGAAACGTGAATCTATCCGACCCAAACCTTGGTTGACACCATGTTGACCTAAACTAAGGTTACCCACTCTAAAACAACGCGACCAATGATGGACTTAAAAAGAATAATTCAAAGCGATCGAAAATTATCCCAAAGTAAATGGTTTCAATATTCCATATACTTTGTAAATATTTCATTTCGTAAAATACTTTTTCGAAGTCAATATAACTAATTAAAGTCTTTTAACCACTGATTCAAAAATATTTGGACCCAGAGTCATAACCGAAACGACCCAAACCTAAATACCTTCATAAATCACAGCTCAACATCTTAATTAACCTGAAACCCAAAATAACAACACCTAAAACAAAACAGTTGGTCTCATTGAACACGGGGCATATCCGTTTTCAATGAGAACGAGTCGGATCACCTCTCACAAGGAGGCAAATGAAAGGGCAAATAAGAAATTAAATAGATTCCCACTTGTCCTTCCAGTCTTCAATGAGAATTTGTGAAACCAAAATATGAAGTAGCCGACGAAAGTAAAATCAACCCAACTTAAATCCGGGCAAGGTGACGAATTTGGAATCTTTAACGTCATCGATGATAATTATCAAGTCAATGTGGACGCATTTAGAAGTACATGCGAATTATACGGCCATGAGGCATGAGGGTGTTGAACTCCCCCACGTATACACCTTCAATAACCACCACAACAATCGTCTCTTGTTCTGTTCTCACTTTTATCAACTCTTCCAAGTTTAAACTACACAACACAAAAGTACAAGACTAACAAAATATCAACCTTTTAAATGATTTGTTTATTACAACATTTCTTTAAAAAACTGTCACATTACTGAACATCTATAAATATCACATGTTTCGTTCTACATTACATTCATCAACTTTCTCTCTTCTTAGAATCTTATCCATTTCTTCATCTTTTTCATCTTCAATTCCTTTTTACAATCAGTTATCTTCAATTCCAAAGCAAACCCATTTCAGATCTTTCATTGATTTGGCTAATTCAACTTCTGGGTATCGTTATCAATCTCATTTCTTTCAATCTTTTAAGGGAGAACATTCAATGGCAAGTCAGTCTGATCCAAAGCCTAAATCAGTCCATGAATTTGTTGTCAAGGTTTGTTCTTTGATCTATTATTGTTATTTGATAATATTTTGTTTTTGATTTGTGTCTTCAATTTATATGCTATTGCAGCAAGTATTTTAATGATACGTGTATGAAGGCTATGAATTATGATCAAGAATTAATTTTGATTTGATTTTAAAATGGGAGATTCATATGAGCAATTTGTGTCGTGGTTGTTGTAAGAAAAGTGAGTGATATCCTCGACATCATCTTTCTTGATATTGTCGTAGTTGATAACTGCATTTTGCTTGGTTATGGTATCTTATTAAGTAATCCATCCGTCCCGGTCATTTGTTTACCACAAAGATTAAGAAAAGAGTAGGGGACCATTTGTTGTTCTACTTAATCCACGACAAGTGGACAATAGTTCAATTGAGAGATCAAAGTACTCATAGAAAAACAACATAATATAGAAATGGTAAACAAACGACTGACTGAGCGAAAGGAGTATGAATTAATCTCTAAGGCCTTGTTTGGAGACCAAAAAAAGGAGGGGAAGGAGGGAGGGAAAGGGAAGAAGCGAGAGGGGAGGGGGAATGAGGAGTGGATGCTTGGATACAATTTCCCTCCGAATATTTCCCATGATGGGAGTGATTTTGATTTGCCTTGGAGGATGGAAAATGGATCCTTCCATTTCCTTTCACCCTTATTTGCTATTGAAACAGGAATTTAAAATTCCGTACTCTCCTTTCCCTCCAAAACCTTCAATCCAAACGAGCCCCTAGTTTGTTTGGAGGAGTTTGGAGGTAAAGAGAGAGGATTGGAAGGGAACAACGTCCCTTGTTTGGTTTGCAAAGTAGGTTTCAAAGAAAATTTCCCGTTTGGTTTACAACTATAGGTGGATGTAATTTGATTGCAGAGATTTGGAGGGATAGTGCGTCTTCTAAACCAAATTAAAATCCTTTGATCAGAGCAAAGGATTTGGAGGAAAATGATTTCCTTCCTCCTCTACCCTTCCTCTTACAAATGTATCCAAAAAAATCTTCTATGTAATCAAAATCTAAGCTATTATTGGTGTGTCACATGAGCGGGTCTGCGAACCATTATGATCATTTAGCAAGACATAATTTCAATATTTGATATAGTTTGCTATTGCATGTCTGCTGATTTATTTCCCGGTGATTCAATTTCTTTGCTGTGAACCCATCAGATCGGCTACAGGATCTAACTGGCTGACCTTTTAATTACTTCTACAGGACGCCCGTGGAAATGAGGTGGATCTCAGCATTTACAAAGGGAAGGTGCTCCTGATTGTAAATGTTGCATCACAATGGTATATAAGCATTATTTCTAGTTTATTTTGGTTGCTCTTACCGCTCATTCAAAAACGATCTCGTGTTTTACAATACAGAGTCATGATAAGCGAGAGCCATTGCGGCAATTGGGATAACGTTGCTGTATTGGCTGCGTGGCTACAGGATAGTGTTATATTGCCATCGTTCTGCAGAGAGTCTCATATAACCAAAATTTTCTTACAAGAAACTCTTAAGGATGTAAATGTCTTTACACTGTGAACCTTTGCAATGATGGGCTTCACTCACATTTTCCGACATTTCAATTTGTTTATTTAAATTTGACTGTTTTTTTTACTGTTCTGAACTGCAGCGGTCTTACCAATTCAAACTACCCGGAGTTGACTAAACTGTATGAGAACTACAAGGATCAAGGTAAGAAGTGTTTCAATTCCTTTTAAGGTCGAATTTTTCTACTCCATAGTAAGTTAAATTTATAATGCCATTAATTGCAGGATTTGAGATCTTGGCATTTCCATGCAACCAATTTGGCAACCAAGAGCCAGGGGATAATGAGCAAATTGTGGAGTTTGCATGCACTCGTTTCAAAGCTGAATTCCCCATTTTTGACAAGGTATGTGGAACTCAATAGACGTGTAAAGGAAGCTGACTTGTCTGAGTAGTAACTACTCTTTTGAGCCAACAACATGAAACTTTTTTCACGAAGTAATTGTCGTGATCCGACTCTTTTAAAGGCGCATCGGAGTAACATAGTTTAAAGAACCCTGCAGAGTCGCTCTTGACTTTGATATTAAATCTCGGCCGCGGCACAACATTTGTATTAGAATATGAGGTTTTTGTGGTTGCCGCCAACGTATTTTGATCATTGAGGCAATTATGACCGCATCAATATGAGGTTTTCCTGAATCGGAGGAATTAACACTTGACCAATGTATTAACACAACATAAAAAGTTGCTCCTTGGAGTGATTACTTGTAGTATCGTCTGCTGAAGTTATCATGTTATTTAAGGTTCTACTTGACAATTGAGCCATTTACAGGTTGATGTGAATGGCGGCAATGCTGCCCCGATCTACAAGTTCTTGACATCAAGCAAAGGTGGCCTTTTCGGAGATGGGATCAAATGGAATTTCACAAAGTTCCTCGTCGACAAGGACGGGAATGTTGTTGATCGCTATGCACCAACAACTTCTCCGTCCAGCATCGAGGTATAAGCGTTTATTTAAAATCACGTGATAATGCTTAAAATTTGAAGCACCAACAAATGATGGTTTGGAATGAAATTTAATCTTCAACACACACACATCTTCTCATTTTGCAGAAGGATATCAAGAAACTGCTTGGCGTGTGATAAGGGACGCCTCTCGTGTTGGCAAGGACATGTTGCTTAGAATAAAATGTACCCCGTACCTTTTGTAATCATTATAATGAATATTTACACATTTGTTTTTGTGTTTTGTACTCGTGGAGATTTTAGCGTTCGTCTTTATGTAAAATTTACCGTTTGTCGTGTGGAAAAATAATTTATTAGACTGATGACTATTATGTTCAAGGGCGTACCTTTGAAATATCTAAGAAGGCGAAGTGATCATATTCGTGGATAAAAGTTAATATCTTGGTACTGATTACAAATTATTGATTTTGTTGGTAGTGTTTATAAAATAGCGCCATTATTATCAATTTACTCTAAAAAATAATCATTAGTTTATTACTAGAAATTGACAATTTTAGCCCAATTATTTATCATTAAATGGTCACTTTTTGTTATAAATGGGTTATTTGATGTCGCTGATGAGGCTTGAGAACGTTGTCAAACGACTGTCTTACATGTCAAACGACGGCCTTCTTTGTCATTTTTACTTTATGCAAAAATACAAAAATACTTGTGTCCTCCTTACAATACAAAAATGATCATTCTCCTCATTTGAAAATACAAAAATACTTGTGTCCCCTTTACACTAAAAAAATGGTCATTCTCCTCATTTCCAATTTGGTCATCAACCTTTAGTGTAAGGAGCACGTCCTCCTGGAGGATACAAATATATTTCTTACATCGGTCTGGTTTAAGACGGACACTATCCGTCTTAAGTTTAAGACAAGTTACGTATTACAAAGATGATAAAGACAAAACTTTTAGTATTTTCTAGGCAATTTAATACACGGAAAATTCTCACGGTACCCCCTATGTTTGACATCTTGTCCGAAATACCCAAATTTTTTACCCGAAAACCTTTTTGGCCATAACTCGGTTTACAAACTCGTAAAATGACAATTTCTTTTTTCAAATTGTTAATCTTTCCGAGACGAGATGATAACTTACACCCAAATATCACGCTCGTGTGCTACCTGACTTGCGGTCCGTTGCAAGCTAAGTCAAGCAAGACCCTTATATACTAGGCAATGCCTAAGTCGATGGACAAAGAAGTGTTAGCTTGAGAACAAGAAGACTTGGACACCTAGAGTTTGGAAAGATTGTTATTATTAAGAATGCTTGAGTATACAAAGTGAGTTTGTGTGAATGCTTTGTGATGATGCCAAATGAATGCCAAGGTCCCCTATATATAGGGCTCTTGGAAATGTTCTAGTCCTACAAGTCCTAGCATATTCTAGACTTGTCTAGAAGTTACAAAGCTTCCTAGTATATACAAAGCTTATCCTAGAATACTCTAGTATGTACAAGATATGCCTGAAGATATCTAGATGGTTCCGCCATGTTCTAGCTTGTTCCGGAATGGTCCGGAATGTTCCAGAAGTCTCCGGTCCGTGCTAGAATCTCCTTTGAGCTCCTGGAAGTTTCTAGAAGTTTCCGGGCTATTCTAGATTAGTCTTCACATTTCTGGGATTCTCTAGACAACCTCCTTATGCTTGAAAGTGTAGAAAATTCTAGGCAAGGAAGCCACCCTTGACATTCTCCCCCACCTGAATCGTTGACGCCCTCGTCACGGAGCTCCATCGAAGCGCTGGATTAAGTCTTTGAACTGCCAAAGGTCTGCCTCCTTTTCCCATGACGCCTCGTTGTCGGGTTGTCCCTTCCACTTGATTAAGAATTCTCGTTGCCTTGGAACTCCTCGCTTCCGTATGACTCGGTCCGCCAAAATTGTTTCGACTTCCTTGTCATAGGAAGTCACAACTGCTGTGGGATCCCTTTGAGACTCCCCTCGACTTGGATCCACCTCGTCCCCATGGTATGGTTTAAGCATGCTCACGTGGAACACGAGGTGAATCTTGAGTTTTGGTGGCAACTCAACTCGATACGACACCTTTCCGATCCTTTTGATGACCGGGAATGGTCCTTCATATTTTCGTACTAGTCCCTTATGCACGGATCAAAAGGCCTTGAATTATTGCGGCAACAACTTCACCATGACCAAGTCGCCTACTTGGTATTCCACATGCCAGTGATGCTTGTCCGCCCATTTCTTCATCTTCTTCGATGCCTTGTCTAAGTACGCCTTGGCTATGTCGAGTTGCTTATTCCATCCTCTAGCCATTCGAAATGCCGCTGGGCTTTGGCCTGAATATTCGGTTGCAATGGCTTGAGGAGTTAAGGGTTGATATCCCGTCACTATCTCGAACGGGCTTTGTCCGGTTGCCTCGGACTTTTGAAAGTTATAAGAGAATTGGGCCACATCCATGAGCTTCGCCCAATCCTTCTGGTTGGCACCCACAAAGTGCCGTAAGTATAACTCGAGAAGGGCATTGACTCTCTCGGTCTGCCCGTCCGTTTGTGGGTGAAAACTTGTCGAGAAGTGCAAACTTGACCCCATCAATTTGAAAAGCTCCGTCCAAAACTTGGCCGTGAATCGAGGATCACGATCACTTACGATTCTTCGTGGTAGTCCCCAATACTTCACCACATTTTTGAAGAATAGCCTTGCCGCTTCTTCACCCGTACAGACCCTTGGTGCTGGTATGAACGTCCCATACTTCGATAGTCTATCTACCACGACTAAGATAGAACCGCACCCATCTGACTTGGGTAAGGCCGAGATAAAGTCCATTGATATGCTTTCCCACAGCTTCTCTGGAGTCGGCAAGGGTTGTAGTAATCCGGTTGGGACTCTTTGCTTGTTCTTGTCTTGTTGGCATACAAGGCAAGTCTTTACATACGCGTCCACATCGTCCCGCATCTGTGGCCAATAGAATGATTCCTCGATCAAGGCCATTGTCCTTTGGATCCCTGGATGTCCAGCCCACTTGGAGTCATGATACTCCTTCATTGCTTCTCGCCTCAAGTTTCCTCACTTTGGTAAGTATACGCGATGTCCCACCGTATAGAGGACACCGTCTTCAACCCAAAACCTTCGGGTTTTCCCCTCCTTAGCCAAATTCAATAAGCTCTTGGCTAGGGGGTCTTTGTCAAGTCCCTCCCGGACTTTCTCAATCATGTTGTTGGCCACACTACTAATAGCAGCTAGCATTGCCTTTCGGCTTAGGGCGTCGGCAACCGTGTTGATTTTGCCCGGCTTATACTCCATGACATAATCAAACTCGGCCAAGAAGTCCTGCCATCGAGCCTGCTTGAGAGTAAGCTTCTTTTGATTTTGAAAGTAGCTTATAGCAACATTATCAATCTTGATCACGATCCGGCTCCTAAGTAAATAATGTCTCCATATCCTTAAACAGTGAATGATGTCATCTCCTTGTCATTCACAGGATACCTCCTCTCTGCATCATTCAACTTCCGAGATTCAAATGCTACTGGGTGACCGTCTTGGACGAGAACTCCTCCAATAGCATAGTCGGATGCATCTGTGTTGACTTAAAATGGCTTACTATAGTCGGGTAACGCCAACACTGGCTCCCCGGTTACCGCTCGTTTAAGCCCATCAAATGCTTCCTGGCATTTAACGCCCCACGCCCATGGGACCTTCTTCTTCAATAGGTCGGTCAAGGGAGCAGCCTTGGCCGAGTAGCCTTGGATGAACCAGCGATAGGAAAGAACGTAGCTCCGACACGTTCTTTAGTGCTTCCCAGTCATTAATCGCCTTGATCTTGTCATGCTCCATCATAATTTCCCCGCCCCTTACTCGGTGCCCCAAGAAAGACACCTCCTCTTGTGCAAAAGAGCATTTTTCTAACTTGACATAGAATTCTGCCTCTCGTAAGACTTGGAACACTTGTCGTAGGTGTTGGACATGCTCTTGCAAGTCATTACTATACACAAAAATATCATCAAGATATACCACCACAAACTTGTCGAGGAACGGGTGAAATATCTTCTTCATTAGTGTACAAAATGTTGCTGGGGCGATGGTGAGGCCAAACGGCATCACTAAGAACTCGTATGACCCATACCGAGTCACACATGTAGTCTTTGGCTCGTCGCCCTCAGCGATACGCACTTGCCAATAACCAGATCGAAGGTCAAGTTTAGAGAAATACCTTGCCTTGCCCAATCGATCGAAGAGATCGGCTACCAAAGGGATCGGGTACTTATTCTTGACGGTGACCTTGTTCAAAGCCCGATAGTCGATGCACATGCTTAAGGACCCGTCATGCTTCTTCTGGAACAAGACTGGTGCGCCATATGGGGCCTTTGACGGCCTGATAAAGCCGGCATCCAAGAGTTCCTTGAGTTGTCTCCGTAACTCTTCTAATTCAGGTGGTGCCATTCTGTATGGACCCATGGCTGGCGGTTTAGCTCCTGGCTCCAACTCGATCTCATGGTCCACCTCCCTCCTAGGTGGAAGTCTCTTAGGCAACTGGGGTGGCATCACGTCTTGATACTCCTTCAAGACCTTTTGAATCTCCATCGGCACCTCCGATGTTGATGAGGGTGTCTCCTCGACCATCGCCACCAAGTATGTTGCCTCGCCATGCTTTATACCCTTCTTGAGTTGGAGTGCGGACAACGTCTTCGCTTCAACTTGCTCACGTGTGACCGTAATTGATCGGGCATTACCTCGACTAGTGATAGTCAAGGACCCATCCTTCTCGAAAACCACGGTCGCACTGAATCGATAAACTCCATGCCAAGCACCATGGCGTAGTCATCCATGTTCACCACCGTGAAGTCGGCATTCCCCTCCCATTCACCCAAACGAAGGGGTACATTCCGAACTACTCCATGAATAGGCATCGATGAGGAGTTTACAGCCTTCATCGACCCTCCTTCCTTATGATATTTTAACCCCAACCTTGCCTCCTCCTTGGTCACAAAGTTGTGGGTGGCACCACAATCAAACAACGACTTGCTGCGTTTCCAGTTTACGATCGCCTCTACAAACAGTAAACCACTTGAACGAGGAAGGACATCGAGCTTAGTAGGCTTACCTTCCACCTTCGGCTTCTCCTTGGCGATTTTGTTTAGCAACCGAAGAGACCCCATCCGTGCTTCATCTTCGGAGCTAGTCTTCTCATCGTACGCGGATGCCATGGCATTCAACTTCTGCTTTTTTGGGCAATCCCGTACAAAGTGCGGCCCTCCACACAAGAAGCAATCTTGGTTCTTAAGCTTGATGTCCGAGAAAGACGTCTCCTTTGCCTTGCCCTTGTCCTTATACTTCGAAAACCTTGAAGTAGATGCGCCGCTAGACGAAGGAGTACTGGCTCCCCCACCTTTCTCCTTGTTACCACCCTTCTTAACAAACCGATTGCGCTTTGGCTCCGTCTTTAGCTCGTATAGATATTCTGCCACATTGATGGCCTCGGCTAAAGTCTTGACATTTCGACGCTTCAACTCTTGCTCGACCCATCTTTGTAGTCCATCCATGAAGTATAGGAACGATAAGTGCTCGGGCATGTCCTCGATCTCTAGCAAGAGGGAGGAGTATTGCTTTACGTATTCACGAATCGATCCCATATGCTTTAAGGCTTGTAATTTCTTCAAGGCTATCTCCTCGGCATTGTTGGGGTAGAATTGCTTCTTGAAATCTCCCTTAAAGTCATCCCAAGTATTAATGTGGCACAACCCCTTCTTCTCGTCGGCTTTTCGTCTCCTCCACCAAAGGATGGCATCCTCGGCTAAGTACATCGTGGCACTCTTGATCTTCATGTCATCCTCGGTGATTTTGAGGGCATCAAAGTATTGCTCGAGTCCCCACAAGAAGTTGTCGATCTCCTTCGAGTCTCTCTTGCCATTGTACTTCGTTGGTTCAGGAACTCGAATCTTTGGTGCCTCCCGAATGTTGGTCGTCCCTGCCACAGCAGCTCGATATAAGGCAAGGTCGGTCTTTGTCTCGGTAAGTTGGGCCGTTAAGGCTTGAACGTGGCCACGCAGTTCAGCCGTTTTCTTGGCCACTTCCTCCTTGACAATGTGAGCCATCTGCTCACGGAACATATTTGCGAGCTCCCCTCGCAAAGAACCAGCAAGGTCATTGATCAAGCCTTGGACCTCACCCTTGAGGTCTTTATTATCCTGCTCCAAACCCTTAACCTTTTCTTGAAGGTCTTCCATACTCTCCACGATCCCGGATAAGGAATCTTGGTGTTCCCCCACAGCGAGTTCCACCCGTTCTATCGGAGCATTAGTAGTCTCCTTCTTTTGAGGGTTAGTTCCAGTAGCCTTACCCCCAACTATCACGTCCTCCACCACGCTAACACTTGCGTCATGTCCCGACATATTCCCAACTATGGTCTTCGCAGGCGAATCTGCTCTGATACCACTTGTCACGAGATGATAACTTACACCCAAATATCACGCTCATGTGCTACCTAACTTGCGGTCCGTTGCAAGCTAAGTCAAGCAAGACCCTTATATACTAGGCAATGCCTAAGTCGATGGACAAAGAAGTGTTAGCTTGAGAACAAGAAGACTTGGACACCTAGAGTTTGGAAATATTGTTTTTATTAAGAATGCTTGAGTATACAAAGTGAGTGTGTGTGAATGCTTTGTGATGATGCCAAATGAATGCCAAGGTCCCCTATATATAGGGCTCTTGGGAATGTTCTAGTCCTACAAGTCCTAGCATATTCTAGACTTGTCTAGAAGTTACAAAGCTTCCTAGTATATACAAAACTTATCCTAGAATACTCTAGTATGTACAAGATATGCCTAGAGATATCTAGATGGTTCCGCCATGTTCTAGCTTGTTCCGGAATGGTCCGGAATGTTCCAGAAGTCTCCGGTCCGTGCTAGAATCTCCTTTGTGCTCCTGGAAGTTTCTAGAAGTTTCCGAGCTATTCTAGATTAGTCTTCACATTTCCGGAATTCTCTAGACAACCTCCTTATGCTTGAAAGTGTAGAAAATTCTAGGCAAGGAAGCCACCCGTGACAGAGAGCTACGATTTGAAAAAAAAAAATTAGCGAGTTTTGAATTCGTGACCAAGAAATATGGCCATTCAAAGTTTGTTCGGTAAAAAAAAATTTGACATACGAAAACTCCTAGCCACGGAATCCAAATATGACTATTTTTTTTTTCAAATCGTAGATTTCGGAAAGATGAACGATTTGAAAAAAAAAATCGTCATTTTCCGAGTTTGTAAACCCGAGTTATGGTCACTCAAAGTTTTTTGGGTAAAATTTTTGGGTATTTTGGGCAAAACGTCAAAGTTGAAGGATACCGTGAGAATTTTTCGTTTAATATATATTTGTCCCGTCTTATAATTAAAACGAATGCCCTATATATTAAAACACAAACATTTACTCAATCCTTCTTCACCCACGTCATCAAAACAACAATCATTAATCTATAACATTTATTTATGGTGGGCACCACCCACTCTTAACTCTTTAATTTTCTTTTCTCTACTCTACAAACCAAGCCTTTATAACTTATTAATAATTTTTTTCCAAAAGTATAAAAATAAAACAAAAACTAAATATTTCGGAGTATTATTGTAACTCAAAAAAAAATTAATAGCAACTTTAAAAAATCCGGCAAGACAGCAAAATTTATTTTCTTTTAACGATTTTATATTCATAGACAATAATATTAAAGAAAATCAAAATTTTCGTTCATTAATTCAATGATACATTTTATTAGCGTAATAAAAAGGAAAATTTTAGAAAGGAAGATACTTTAAATATAATATTTTCACAACACTATATTGTACGAGTAATGTGTTTTTTTAATCTTCTATTAAATTGAAAATTTTAAATCTTCAATCTATAAAAGCAATTAATTTCAGAATAACATGTAAAAAATTATTCATAATAAATCACATGTTTTTTTTTCACGATTGAGCAAAATTAGAAAAGGGTGTAGGTTACTAATCTATCTACTTTATATAAAAGGGGAAACATTTCCTTTCTTCTCATTGGTCACTCATTCTCAAGTATTCAACAAATTTTTTACTAGGTAGGACCCCCCACATTCTTACTCCAATTAATTACCATCTCTCCTACTTTTGTTAATTATTTTTTCTCTCATTTTTTCAAGATTTGTTTAGTATAATTACGTTTTAATAATTTTGTTTCAGTGAATCTAATATGAAATTATACATTACAGCAACGGACAAAAATTACAATTAACATCAAAAAAATACAAATAATCAATAAAAATTGCGATAACCCATACGATTTTTAAAAACAATTTTAAGTTCTAGAAGTTGTGTATATTTGTCCAAAAGAAAAATTATACAATGAATAATAATAGGTAAAAAATTAAAAAAAATGATACGGAGTAAATTGTAACGAAGAATAAATGAGTCAAGTAATTAGAATAAAAAATACTTATTAAAAAACAGAATAATTAGAAAGAAAAAAAAATGAAAGTAGGTTATTTCGGATTTAAAATTAACCCGTGCATTTTTTTTTGCACGGGATTAAAGCTAGTATTTGATATAAAACTTATACCTACATAATTTGTATTAAAAAAAAAATACAGAATTAAATAAATTTTTTTACTAACCTAAAATTTAAGCCTTTAAGACATGCAAACACAAATCTTCTTTTTTTATATCAGATTAATCAATCACAAATAAAAAAAAATTGGGTGTGCATTGTTGATGTAAATGAAGATATTTGGCCGTTTGGTTTAAGATTTTAATTTGGGTTAAAGATGTTGAACTGATGAAGGAGTATGTATGAGGAAAAAAAAGTGGCTAGCCTGGCTAGCAATTCACACACGAAAAAGATGTTTGTGAAGTGTATAGTATATGTGAGGCGAATGAGGGAAATTAGGGGTTTCTATTTTTGGGGTTTGTGAGTGTTTTAGATTGATTGTTAATCCCTCCGTACCGGTGAATTATTATCAATTTCCATTTTTGGGTGTATCATTCATTTGTTATCTATTTCTATATAGGGTAAATAGTGGGCAAGTGGCTAGAGTGGGCAAGTGGACATAATTTCGTTAATATATTGATCTATTTGACAAATTATATTCTTGCCTTGGTCTTTGTGTAGAATGGAAAAGATAACAATTCATTTGGACAGAAGGAGTATTAGATATGTAATACAAAATAGTTGTGGACCTTGTGGTACTGTTTGGAGCCCAATTTGAATGAATTTAAAGTACAAAAATGCACGTTGATTGGCAAGGCTTGCAAATTTGAATCCCAGTTTAAATGAACTGAAGTACAAAAATTTGTAACACGCATTACAGCCCGCAAAAATGACACCCCTACTCTACAGTCTTACCTCTTTTTCCTTTTACGAATTTATTTTTTATAATCCAAATTTGAAATGATGGCATATAAACAACTTCACAACACTATAACATAACCTTAATTCTTAAACTTAAGACAGTTAAAAACATGACCTACTCCATAACATATAACCTACAATGTAAATTTTATTGTAACATTTGTTATATCAAAATTTTCAAAACAGTCCCGTGCAATTTTTACACGGACTTAAAACTAGTACAGTCTAAAATGAGAAGATTAGGTTCTTACACTTGTTAGGAAAGCTGAGAGCATAGCCTGAGAAACTGACAAACGCTTAAATTTCAGTAAATGACTTGAGAAACTGACAAACGCTTAAATAACCATGTTCTAATCCACATGCTACAGCAACCTAGGTAGCACCAAAACGGACACGGACACGGACACGTGATACGACATCTCGTGAAATTTAGGACATGAGACACGACATTTAAATTTAATAAAATACATATTTTATAGTTATAAATAACATACAATTTTATTTTTGTATTAGTATTTGATATTAAATGTAAATAATTGAGTGTAAACTTGACTTTAACTATAATTTATTCTCATTTCCCAGCCAAACACATCTTCTAATCAATTTTTCCACCCAAACTCATCTTCAAATCAATCTTTTCTAGTCTTTCAATCTCACATTCCTTATTTATAGGTGTCCGTGTGTCCGACACGGTGTCCGACACGGGACGACTGGTTAGGAGAAGTGTCCGTGCTACCTAGACAGCAACTACCAATGTACCATACACATTATTGCAAACTCTCATCGTATCTATCTTTAGTCAATTGGTCTTGCTTCAGACAGACCATTTTGATCTGAAACAATAAGACGGAATTTTGTAACCAATTTAAAGCTAGATGTAACCACTATTGAAAACAAGTTGATATAAACTGTAGTTACATTTTATCAAAAAATGCCAACATAATTCCGTCTTATTTTTTAGACGAAAATGGACAAATAATGGTCCGTCTGAAATAAGAATTTGCGATCTTCAATATCCACCATTCAATTTACTCCATATATAACTTTTGTGCAACATACTCCCTCCCATCCACACCAAAGGTAACATTGGGCTTTTCACACTTGTCGAGGCGCGATTTGCAACGTGAATATCTTTAGTTACACATTATTAAAAATTATAATAATTTGATATTCTTATAGCATTCATGATGATAAATCAAACAAGATCTCGCATGACTATATTTTGTCTTATATATTAGGAATAATACCAAAGATTTCCACATCCATGAATAGTGCAAAAAGCCAAATGTTACCTTTGGTATGGATGAGAGTATAAACTAAGAAGATCCATGCAAAGTTATTAACCCAACAAAATGACAAGAAAAATTGAACAAAATGTTTACATTAACTATATTGACATAATTATTAAATGCAAAACGTATTTAAAATTAATATTATTAATCATAATTAATGTTTACATTAATTATATTAACATAATTATTATAAATAAATTGTTTTTAATAATTATTTTATTATTAAGATATTCCCGACTTCATCATCGTATAATCTTCTCTCCTTTCTCTTTTTTTTTGAGTGATTTTGTTGAATTTAATGTTAATTTTAGTATCAATTTGATGTTTTTTTGTTGTTGAAATGTTTAATTGGTGTGGTAGTTAGTTGAATTGATTTGAGTTAGGGTTTAAACTTTAATTAATATGTTGAGTGATTTGTTTGAGTGTAAGTGGAATAAAATTGTATAAAATTGATTTTTAATTGTGTTTGTAATTTTTTAGTACTAAAAATAATATTTTATTGACCATTTTTTCAAATATAATATATAAATATTAATATTTTAATGAAATTCTTGATTTATCTTTGACCCAACGGGTCGACCGGGTCGGGTCGGGTTTTGACCCTAAAATAACAAGTCATTTCGGGTTCAGGTCAAACGGGTCACCGGGTCGAAATATTCGGGTCAATATCTTAACCTTGCGACGGAATTTCCATCGCTAATTCCGTCGCAGAAGTCCAATTTTGCGACCGACAGCGACGGAATGTCCGTCGCAGACTTTCCCGTCATGTGAAATGTCTAGGCGCTAATGCGCTATGACTGAAAACTCTGTTACGGAATTTCCGTCGCAAGTTTGAATTTCCGTCGCAGGATCCGTCGCGATGTCTCTTTTGCTACGGTGTTTATGTCCGTCGCAAATATTCCGTCGCTAATTAAGCATTTTCTTGTAGTGATTGTTGGTGGTCTGCCGACGTAGTAACGACGGTGACGGAGAAGGGACCGTCGGTGTAAGGTTGGCTGGCTATAATATTGAATAAAGTATATTTACATTGGTATAGTATTTTTATCAGCGTAATACACTATAACTACAAATCACATATTTGAAGTGAGTGAAGTATAAAATGAGAAATAAAAATCTTTCCTTCACAGGCATCGCTGTGTAATGAAATCACTTTCATATTTCTTCCTTGATGAATAAAATAGAAAGTGATGAAAGTCGATTTTAAAGCGAAATTGATATACGAGTAATGATGTCTTTACAAGGTTGACTAATACTCCTATAACACGAATACAAAGAGCAGTGAGTCTTATTGTAGACGGATCTCTACAATGAGAAATTTGTATATAA
This sequence comes from Heliosperma pusillum, assembly GCA_022085475.1. Taxonomy (NCBI): domain Eukaryota; kingdom Viridiplantae; phylum Streptophyta; class Magnoliopsida; order Caryophyllales; family Caryophyllaceae; genus Heliosperma; species Heliosperma pusillum. The sequence continues at coordinate 26,989 of JAIUZE010005596.1, forward strand.
AGAGACATTTCTTCATTCAAGTATAGGACCCGTCTATAAAAATAGACGGATATACCTATCTATAATGAGAATTTGTGTACAAAGAGAGATTTCTTCGTGTAAATTTTGATAAAGCGCTAATTTTAACACTATTTGTAGGAGAATACGCTATCCGTACTGTGTTAAGAATATTTCCTAATATTCGTTTACCATAACCTTGTGTTTACTTATTTGTTAATATTTCCATTACTTTGTATTTTCCTTATTCCGTTCATATCACAATTAGGAAACTCGTATATTCTAGATCTTTCTTGTAGTCCTATATAAGCATTGTAACCCTTGTACTCTTTTGATATCAATAATAAGAAAACACAATTATTTCAATCTATCATAGTATCAGAGCCATAGTGACCGAGGGTCACGTGTTCAAACCCTGGCAGCCCCCAAAATCTCACAACCTCACCAAGTGGAAAAACCCGCACATGGTATGAGGGGTATGTGCACTAACCATCCACTCTTCAAGCCCAATGAACATTCGAGTGAGGGGGCATAATAGAATATAACTATAATATATGAGCCTCAACCATCACCTTAAGGTTTTGGTTGAGATGGTTCATCTATCATGGTATCAGAGCAAATCGTAGCCAAAGAGAAAAGACGAAACTTGGTCTTGCCATTGCATAAACGTCAATGGAGTTAGTTTGTGAATCATCGATAAGTTCACAAGGTAAAGTGGTGAAGTTGGGTCGTGAGCGTTGACGATGGTGCTCGAAGGACTCGACATGGCGGCCGAGGGTGGTGAAGAACGAAGGATTTTCGTGGTTGGTTTTGAGAAGAGTTTTAGGGTTTAGGATCGGGAAGTTCCTGATACCATGTAAATGGAACTCCTCATGTTGGGCTTCAGCTCTTTCGTGCTTCCCCTATCCGTCTTCATGCCTTCTGTGATGCGGATTGGGCTGGCGACCGTGACTCCTACTGCTCTACCACCGGTTTTGTAACCTACCTGGGGCGTAATGCTCTATCTTGGTCCTCTAAAAAGCAGCGTGCCATTGCCCGCTCTTCCACCGAAGCTGAGTTCCGTGCCGTTGCCACCACCACCGCTGAGCTTACATGGCTTCGCTCTCTTCTTCTCGAACTTGGTCTCACAAATTTACCAACACCTGTTATCTACTGTGATAATCTCAGTGCCACGCATTATTCCGCTAACCCCGTCTTTCATTCTAGGATGAAACACTTGGCTCTTGCTTTTCACTTTGTTCGTGACCTTGTCACCAATGGACAACTTCGTGTTCAACACATTTCAGGCGATGATCAGCTTGCCGATGTCCTCACCAAACCGCTACATCGTCCTCGGTTCACCTTGTTACTTTCCAAGATCGGTCTTGCCTTCGGGTCGTCCGTCTTGCGGGAGCGTGTTAAGAATATTTCCTAATATTCGTTTACCATAACCTTGTCTTTACTTATTTGTTAATATTTCCATTACTTTGTATTTTCCTTATTCCGTTCATATCACAATTAGGAAACTCGTATATTCTAGATCTTTCTTGTAGTCTGATACGTGTCGTTTAGCGTATACAAATTAACAATTTATAATACCTATCTTAACCTCAAAAATATAAAACATAGTAAAGGATAAGTAGGGTCGATCCCACAGAGAGATTGGTAAAACTAATTAACTATTATGTACTTTATCGACTAACTTACATATTAACACTATTAACATATTTACGGAATTGGAGGGTTCATTTAGTGAATTTAAGTACACTCATTTAAATGGATATAAGTGAAACAAGCATCCTTTAAGCTAATAATTCCTATTTTAGTTAATATTCCAGTTTCGTTATTGACTCGTCTAGCAAATATTCAATTAACAATAGGTTAAGTGTAGAGAACTTAGCCGCTAAATTCTCCCTATCAATCCTTACATTTAACTAGTAGCGAGCCGCTCGACCACCAGTACTAACTACCCAATTACACGAAAATGACAAGTTCCCGCAAACTGACTAACCGCATCAAGAACTAGAAAGACCTCATCAACCCTAACCAATTAATTAGTTAGATCAAATTATACTCCTAATTTAATCTAGTGACATCATTACAGTCCCAAATCAAATTAGTTGCTACTCGGTTAATTAATCTAACGCCGCGCCAAATTAATCAACTAGCTATAAACAAATGACAATTAAAACGAGCATAAAAAGAATACGACTAAACAAATATTGCCAGAATGATTAACTATTTATAACTGAAAGATTAATTCAACAAGTTTCCAAATTAGTACTAACGAAAATGAAATTAGCTAAAGATAAAAAGGGAGAACTAATAAATTGAGTACAGAAAATCGTCCCTTGTTTCGGCTGCAGCACCTCGGCAAGGTCGGTCTTCCATCTTTCTCCGAGTCGGAGCCGCTCCACCCGTCGGACTGCTCCTCTTCAGATCCGTCGCCGCTTACTCCGTCAGATTTGGGGATTTATTTATTATATACTTGCTTGCTTCCTAAATTAGGGAAGATGAGACGGGTATTTATATTTATCTTGGGATAGAATTTTGATAGGAATAAGATAGATTTTGTGATTAAAAATATGAGAAATCGAGTTTGAGACGCAGTAGAGTTCCATTGTTGCGTTCATCTCGTGGCTCTTGTACTGCTTCTCTTCTTTTCTTCTAGTGCTCAGTGTATTCTTTTCCTTGCCTTTGTCCGTACTTTCCATGAGACGCTTGCTTGGCCCATGTGCAAATGGCATCAATCTGATGGGCTTTCTATTTGCTTTCGATCCACTTAATTACATAAAGCCCACTTCTGTTATTTCCTCGGTATTTCAAACGGTCTTGTACTGTATCGGCCCCCCACCTATTAATCCATAATTATTATAATTTAACTTATTTACGATCAAAATAATATTGAAGTAGTAAAATACCGCAATTAACAAATGAGTATTAAGTAACTCAAATAATATGATAGACGACCATAAAAATATACAGATAAGGGGTATAAATACCAATAAATATCGTCTTATCATAGTCCTATTTAAGCATTGTAACCCTTGTACTCTTTTGATATCAATAATAAGAAAACACAATTATTTCAATACTTTACCTACTGGTCATTTGTTTATCTTTATTTTTGGTATAAATGCCAAAGAGAAGAGAATTGACAATTTATGAATAGTACCATTGAATGATAACCGACACTAATCCAACTTGATTGATAACAAATTACCCATAAAAACTGTCAACTACATAGAGGGTCTCTAGAAGTCTATATATTCTTTATTTCATCATATAAAAATAAAACGGAAAATTCCCCACGGTAACCCCGAATTTTGGTAGTTTGCCCGAAATACTCAAAATTTTGACCCGAGAAAATTTAAGTGACCGTAACTCGGGTTTAAAAAATCGGAAAATGACTAATTTTTTTTTCAATCATTGATATTTCCAGGAGCTACGATTTGAAAAAAAAAATTGTCGTATTTTGATCCCGTGGCTAGGAGTTTTCGTATGTCAAAGTTTTTTTCACCGGACAAACTTTGAGTGACCATATCTCTTGGTTAGAGTTCCGAACTCGCCAAAATTATTTTTCAAATCGAAGTACTCGAAAAGTTGAACGATTTGAAAAAAAATCGTCATTTTCTGAATTTTAAACACGAGTTATGGCCAAAAGTTTTTCGAAGTAAAAATTTGGGTATTTCGGACAAAATGTCATAGTTCAGGAGTACCGTGATAATTTTCCGAAAATAAAATAAACAAATAAATCAGACGTCCAAAAAGACGAAAAAAGCTCGAAAATGATGACCGACAAAGAGTTTGATGATATTTAGACAAGGAGTAAATGAGTTGTAGGTTGCATGGTTGTAACTTGTAACGTACCCCATAGTCCCATACTACTTCTAGTCCACACATTACAACAACCCACATTCCAGCCTCTTATTAAACCTACATACAACGTCGCTAACTTTCCTTATATATGCTTTATTTTATATATTTGTTATGTGTTACTTTCTTTCCACAATTATCAAAACACAACAATATCTCATTATAATAATAATTTCAAAAAAAATGTCTCCTCAAGATAACAAGCCTTTGCACATAGCAATGTACCCTTGGTTTGCCATGGGTCACCTCACTTCATACCTTCACTTAGCCAACAAACTAGCCCAAAGAGGTCACATTGTGTCATTTCTCCTCCCTACTAAAACTCAACCAAAATTAACCTCTCCTAACCATTACCCTAATCTCCTTTCCTTTTATCCCATTATAGTACCACCCGTTGACGGTCTACCAGCTGGTGCCGAAACTACAAATGATGTCCTCCCATCGGCCCGTCCTAAAATCATGGCTGCCCGGGACTTAACCCGAGACCAAATTGACTCGTATTTGGCCCAACTCAAACCCGACTTTTTATTCTTTGACTCTCCTGAGTGGGTCCCTCAGGTTGCCCTTAAACATGGGGCTAAGCCCATTTACTATGCTATATTTTACGTGGCAATGTTTGCTTATTGTAACTTCCAAGCAAGGAACTTACCCTTAAACCACCGGCTTATGGAGGGTGATCTTATCGAACCACCGCCCGGCTTCCCGAGCTCCTCGATAAGGCTCCACGCCCATGAGGCGCAGGCCTTGGCGAGGGTGTTTTCGAGCGATTTTGGGAATGGAATGACTTTTTTAGAGAAACAAGACTTGGGGATTCAAGAGAGTGTTGCTATAGGGTTTAGAAGTTGTAGGGAGATGGATGGGGTTTATGCTGACTTTCTTGAGAAACATCTTGGTAAACCCGTTTTACTTGCGGGTTTCGTGGTTCCGGAACCTCCCACTTCAAAACTAGATGAATACTTTGATAGTTGGTTAAACGGGTTTGGTCATGGAACTGTGGTTTATTGTGCACTTGGAAGTGAAGGCTTCCTTAAAAAGGACCAGTTTGATGAACTTGTCCTTGGACTCGAGCTCACAGGTATGTATGTTGGTCACTCAATTCCATAATATAAGTTGTTTTAGGAAATATCAAAATTTTCATTATACACCGTATAAGTTGTTTTGCATTTTTCCACTTATTAATAAATCTTAATTTTATTTTCCAAAGCACGAATAATTAGGATAAACCAGTAATTTAAGTCATTTTATTAATGGAAGAAGTTTGTCTTTGAAAAATTTGAACACTTGTAACAATACATATTTTCCAATATTATTTTAGTTTTTGTGAAATAATCTAAAAAACAGAGTATATCATTTCCAAGTATTAGGGAAAGACAGATAATCTCATTGGAGAAACACAAAAGAGGAAACAACCGTGGGGTCTCTAATTATAACGATAGTAACGCACCTTATAGTAGACTTTACTTAGTCCTACACACTACACATAGCGAAACAGAGGAACTGGCTTTTTTTTCGGGCACCATAGGACTAGAGTACTCGTCATTCGACCTGGCCAAATTACTCTTTGCAAGGGCAAATGAAGCCCTCACTTGCCTCCCCACTTACTCTTTGTGAGGAGGGCTTGGCCCGGCTTAAGCTGAAGACGAGTTAACCGTCTTGAATGAGAATTGCTTAATTGACTTGGGCTTTATTGTCCCAAAATAACTTCGTAGAACTTAACATCATAACATGTGAATATATTAAGACAAGGTATATGAGAATGAGATGTCTAGTCTCACTTAGCCTTTGAAGAAAGTTTGGTCACTAAAAATTACTCCTTTATCTTAATTATTTGTTTACCTTATTGAAAAATAGTCTTTCAGGAAACCTGCTGTTTTCTTTTTTTGCAGTTTCTAAAGCATCAATTTTTTTATGCAGGTAAGCCTTTTCTGGCGGCGATTAAGCCGCCAGAAGGCTATGAAACAATAGGCTCGGCCTTACCCGAAGGTTTCGCAGAAAGGACGAAAGGAAAAGGAATAGTGTACGGGGGTTGGGTGCAACAACCACAAATCGTGCAACATCCTTCTGTAGGATGCTTTGTGACACATTGTGGGACGGGATCGCTCTCGGAAGCATTGATGGGAGGATGTCAATTAGTATTGATGCCTCAAGGCCTTGATCAGTACATCAATGCAAGGGTGATGAGTGTGGATATGAAGGTTGGGGTCGAGGTCGAAAAGGGGGAACATGATGGCTTCATCCATAAAGAGGCCATTAGAAAGGCGGTCGAGTTGGTGATGGATGAAGAAGGTCAAGTTGGGAAGGAAGTTAGGGCTAACAATGCTAAATGGAGGGAATTGTTGTTCCAAGAAGGTCTTGAGGAGTCTTACATGAACAACTTCGTTAAGAGCCTTAGAGAGTTGCTTTGATGAAATCCTTTACTTTGCTTTTGTCCAGCGTGTTTGTTTTTTCTTTCATCAATAATTAAAAGTGGAGGATAGGGCACCACCGAGTGATTCCGAGTCTCTAATATGTCACTCTTTCACATGTTTATGTGCGACCTATGATTTTAATAGTCCTCAGCATAATGGATATTAGAGAGTGATAACGAGATTCGGGATCGTCTGCTGATACTATTTCATTTCCTTCAAAGTTAATAGTTTTATCGATCGTAGTTTGTATTATCTTTTAGGACGTTATTGGTGAATTCGAGGAGACTATAGACGTCTTACTCGATTTTCTGTTATGGGATGTCTTTGTCATCATTCTAGTCCGTATTTCTGTTATCAATTCGATCATTGAGTTTGCCAAAAATGTGGAACTTTACTTTTCATGAATGGTGATAACCACAAATATTTACATATGCGAATAAATTGGTATTTTGCGACGGACATTTCATAGCGGGTCTATTTCCCATGGCGCGCCCTAACTTACACATGGTGGGAAGCACTGTGAGCCTGCGACTGAATTCTTGATCTTGCGATGGACTATCCGTCGTAAACATTGACTCTACTTTGACTTTCAGTCAACTAAAGTCCATAGCAAAATCGTTGGCGACAGATGTTATGTCGCAAATGTTGACTATGTGATGGAACATTCGTCGTAAATCTTAATTTTGACTTTGACTTCTACTCAACACAGGTGTCCATAACAAAGAGGTCCGTGACGGAAAATATATCACAATTATTTAATCTTACGACAGATTCCCGGTCGCAGGGTTTAGAAAAATACAACAGGTGCTATTATGCTTTTTTTTGTAGTGTAGTCTTTTACCATCTATGATTATTTAAAACTAGATAACCTCGAGCATTGCCTTGGTAATCCTCATTCTATTAAAAGAGAAACATTTAAACACTCCACATTGCGCCACATCATCATGATAGTTTTTTTTCTTTTTTCTTTTTACCGTATTTTATGCATCAGTTTGAATTTTTACATAAAAATAATTTATCTCAGGAATACAATAATTTGAACATGCAACTTTTTAATAATCCTGAATTATGAGTTAAAACTTTACATTAATAATAAATTACATTGATATGTCAAAAAATCAGAAAAATTAATAATTTAAAATTACAATCAACAACAAATTATTGAATTACATAATTACACCATACACAGTTTTACTAGAAAAAAAAGAATTCAATAAATAATTTCATAAAAACCCGCCAATATAGTAAAGTTATTTAAAAATAAGTCATTTAATAAATATTAGATAATTTAGGTAATATCCTTCTCATTTGTAAAATATCAACATTAATTACTCATTGCATGCAGTAACAAACTATTTAACCAGTAATCCATATAGTACAATATGGATCTAAAATGCCCCATATCAAAATAAAATTTGAAAAAAATCATTTTTAAATTAAAAAATGGTAAAACCGCATAAGAAAATACATTATTTAAAACTTTTCTTACTCAATTTGGTTTTAAAAAAAATGCTACATACATAACATTGTAATGTACAGTGGATAGTTTTTTTTCCAAATTAATTTGTGTTCAAATTTATTGATTATATAACAAAAAATAATCTGAGATAAAGGAAACACATGTATATATTTATACGAAAATGAGAACGGAGAACATAGAAGAAGAAAGAAAAATATAGAGGTATGCTATACAAAGGGAATGTACATAGTCGGTCTTTTAGTGACTTAGGGTTAGGTGATGGGAAGGGTGGGATTATATATGTTGGTACATATGGTTTATGAATAAGTCTTACATAAGACGGTCTTATTTGTCTTAAGTTTAAGACAGGTCAAACACAATCACATGCTGATAATAGAGACAAAACGATTCGTATTTTCTAGGTAATAAGTGAGATAATTTGGTATGAATTTGACCCGTGTTTAGCTTAAAATGGACAGTGTCGATCTTAAATAGAAATTTGTAATGAAATATTTGAAGTGTTTAGGGTTTGTTTATTCCTATTTCGGCCCAATTCAAAATAGACTGTACCCGTTTAATTACGAACTCATCCAACTAACATGAACTGAAATCATGTTCGCTAAAATTCGCTAAGTTAAAATGTGTAAATGCGAATGAATATCGTGTTATTTTCATTTCACCAATGCTACATGTAACGATATTGCTTAATTTCTTCATTTTCCAATTTATTTTGTAATACAAAAATATCGAAATTTTAAGCTCAGGCTCAGCAAGGGGCTTACCCAACTTATCCGTCACTTGCGGAACCTCAGGCATATAAACTTTAAATTTCTTTTAAAATAATATTTAAAATATACATAGTTTGTCAAGTTATATCAATTTATTATTCATAGTATGTTTTTTTTATTTTATAGTTGATAAGAGTCATCAATCAATACAACTGGTTTCTGAAACAAGTCAATGGTTATTGGCTAATACTCAAGTTCTTTACCCTCGGATATTACATACGTTTCTCTGGCATATTTCATACTGTGTTTTGCAAAGCAATGATGTTTACACAAAATATACTATAATTTGTAAGTTTATTTAATTTTTTTTCTACTATTTGTAAATAATATTGTTTGAAATTTAAATTTATATTTTAGTTATATAAATTTTATATCAATATTTATGCATTAAATCAAATATGTTCTATACAAATTTAATACGAAGGCCGTGCAATTTTGCACGGGTATAAAACTAGTATCACAAAAATCACTAAGTCTTGCTTAAGACGGACAATATACTTTTTAATCTTAAGACGGGTCATATACTACCACATGGTTGTAATAAAGACAAACTTTTGATATTTTCTAGGCAATAAGTGGGGTGATTTGGTTTGTATTTGACCCGACTTACACTTAAGACGGAAGTGCCCGTCTTAAATGAGAATTTGTGCACAAAAATAGTTTAAAATATTGTCTAGAAAATGTCAATTACACAACATCAACTAAAGTTTTCACAAGAGTACGTGTGGATGCTCAATTACAAACTAAGAGATAGATAACTAATTACCTTCGTGGATAAATGGATTGCTTCACCATGCTAATCTAATCTAAGACTAAAATCTAAGATCTAAAGATATACTCAGTGTAGTTGTTATTGTTTGAGTTGTCCTTTTTGCCTCGATAAATTCCTCTTTATTTAAGCATTCTTTAGCAGCTCCTTATAACTACCTCCTTAGTGGGGAGCGGTTTAACAATCGATGATTCTCCTAAAAAACCGCCCCGAGCGCTTGATAACTTTCCCCTAGTCCAACGTTCATCTCTTGTGGCTTTCGTACTTCTTCTACATAAATCACCTTAATTAGGCTCATTTATCTCTTCCTTGAATAATAGACCCACGTACCCGTGAAATAATAAATTTAGTACCTTAACTAAATTGATCGCTAACACTTATATTTTACCAAAAAAAAGACACGGGTTTGCGTCTTTTGTTTTTGTCAGAAGAAATGGCGACCGCTTTTGGCGACTTATCATACCGTGGACAAAGCCACTCGCGCGCTATCGCGTTACGGCGGCACTCAGCCCACGAAGTTTCGTGAAGGGACACGTCATAGGTTTGTAACCATTTTAAAATGCTTTGAAGCCGATGAAAGGTTCGAACACGGCATCATTTGATGAAGTCGCCACCAATTTGTTGTGGAAAATTGGAAACCGTTCGATCTTTGTGTCATGTCAAGACATAAAGTGACATGAACACTAAAGAATTGTCCTCTTAGCATTCAGTGTCTATAATGACTCTCGTATTGGGAAACCCTTTTATCAAACACCCGATCTCGCCCGCTCGATAGCAGCCTCTATTATTGATTGGGGTCTTGTTTAATACTTTACAATTGATTTTATTGGTGTTAAATGAATGATATGCAAACAACATATTGATCCCGAGCATGTGAGAATTAGCTAGGTAGGTTGGATTAAATGTTGATTACATTTGAGAAACATGGAATAAAAAAAGTTAATAGATATATACATCGCACAAGTACAAAATAAATGATTTGAAAGAATAAATGCCAAAGTAAATATTAAACGCTATTAAGACACCAAGTGGGCGATAATATTGTTTAATAGTCGATTAGTATTAGTTTTAATTAACTACGTCTGGACATACGAGAAACAGAGGCAAACAGGACCTTAGAGGAGGCGCAACACATGGTGCGTCCTTCTTAAGATCGAGCTTGTTTTACTCTATTAATTAGTCAAACAGTCTTGACAGAAGGGGAAACATAGCCAAATGCACACTTAGAACGAAGGCGCATCACTTAATGTGTCATTATTAAGAGCGTATTTGGCTCTGTTTTGTCAATTTCGTCAATCCATTAAGTTGCTTAATTACTAAATCGGTTTTGATTGATTCAGTTTGTGAAAACTTGAATGTTAAAGAAAAATAAAATAATAAACCTTTGTAAAAAGGTACAAAGTTTGAATAAAAGAAAATAGAAAAGTAAACTAGATTTAAAAATCTTATCTTTCTCAGATCTGTAAAAACCCTCAAATCAGAATGCAACCAAGCATGCGGAACTAGGCAACAGAAACGAGAACTAAAGAAAAGACTCCTTAGAAGAAAAGATTGAACTAGTTGTCTAATTAACATGCAACGTATAAATAAAGCATAAAAATAAACAAAATGATATTAAAAAAGGGATCTTACACCCTCAAACTTACATGTTAGCGTTGCGAGATTTAAAGTCGATTTTTAGTGGTAACTTGTAGTATTATGCAAGAAAAATGTCTTGAAATTGATTAAAGATTTTTTTGGTGTAGTTTATCTATACACAAATTCTCATTAAAGACGGATACTATCCGTTTTCAACTTGTCATGGATAGTGTCCGTCTTCAATGAAATGCGTTCTAATCTCTATTATAGAAAGTCATCTACGTGCCTCTAAATTGATTAAATATTTTAGTTGTAAAAAGTATTGTTTAATTTGAGTGGAGTTGGTCAAATTTGGTTGTCTACGCAAAACTTGATGGCAACTACGATATGAATCAAGTTTACGTGGTTGAAGGATCAAGCACGTAGATGTTTATGAGCAATAGCAAGGTTTAGAATATACAAGAGAGAATGAGAAGAAAAAATTGTGAAACACTTGCGTGCGAAATTATGAGGTCGAAGACCTCTATTCATAGCAAAAACACAAGTGGAGACGGACGGAAACATGACAGTGTAGTGCATGTAAAACTCTAAAACCATAATATATTATCTTTACGGTTTCATCCCGCCGACAAGGAAACACGTGTTAGAGGATTCCTTGAGGATGTGGGATAAAGTTTTATCTTTTTAGACAGACCTCGGGTATCCATGTTAAACTCTAAAATTATAATATACTAGATTTCATGCCCGTGCGATGCACGGGTTTACGTTAATGTCATTTTCGTATAACAATTAACTTATAAATATAAACTTTTAAAGTCTTAAGACTATAATAAAATATACGCCGTAACTTTTAAGAAAATTATATTGCTATATTGATTCAACTTCTATTTTAAACATATTTTACCAACCTTGTCAGAACTCAAGTTATATTTGATGTATATTCTCACCCGAAAATTGATTCAAGATACCTAAGACTTCAGCTCTCTAAGACAATGCTTAAGAGACTCAAAAGATTTGTATATTCACCACACATACATTATTTTTCAAGGAGTGATATACTGTATAATATACTAAGAATTACACCAAGTATGTGCAAATAATATGAGTGTCTATACTGTAGCATTTTTTTACCACGAATCTAATTATATTATTTTCATAATTAATATAAAAATTTTAGAACTCTCTAAAACAATATTTGAGAGACTTAAACGATTTTGGGTTGAAATCTAAGTTCCAATGACGACTCCTATTTATAATCGCATGATCATCCAAACTTATGATATTTCTCTGATGTGGGATAATTCCTCTATTTATACGTAGTATATTCATCACACCTACATTATTTTTTAATGTGTGACAAATAACATATTTAGTAGTATACCGTTAAAATTATTATTTACGATACATTCTTAAATTATTATTTATGATACTTTTCTAAATTAATCTTGGTGATGTACATTTTATTAAGGTGGAGATAATAGTACGAACATTTAAAAGCTCGGTAAGATAATAAAGAGATTCAAAAGATTTTAGGTGAATATCTAAGTTCGAAGAATGACTCATTTTCACAATATTTTCTTTTGTCAAAAGAAATGTAAAAGTTTTTATATAAAAATTATAATCATCACTTGAATAGAATATAGGAAATTATATTGCGATAAATAAACGATTTTTCAGTTTATTTTTTTTATGATAGTTTCGTAAATTAACTTTTGATAATGTAAGTTTCACTATTCTGGATACAAACTTTTAAGAGTTCTCTAAAACAATATTTAAGAGACTTAAAAGATTTTGGGTTGATATCCAAGTTCCAAAGATCAAAGATGAGTCCTATTTATAATTATAGGATCACCCCACCTTATGATAATTTTTCGATGTGGGACAATTATACTATTTATAAGTAGTATATTTACCACACTTGTATTATATTTCAATGTGGGACAAATAACTTATTAAGCAATAATACCCATCAAAATTATTACTTTTATAATATTTTCCTAAATTATTATTTATGATACTTTCCTAAATTAAGTTTGATGATGTAAATTTTACTATTGTGGAGATAATAATACAAACTTTTAAGAGTTTATTAAGACAATACTTAAGAGACTAAAATGACTCCTCTTTATAATCTCATATTTATGATCACTTTACCTCATAATATTTTTCGAAATTGGATAATTTTATAATTTACACTTAGTATATATATTTAACACAAATACATTATTTTTCATTGTGGGACTAATAACACATTAATTAGTTTATCATAAATTATTATTTATGATACTTCACTATTGTGACGATTATAATACAAATTTTTAAAAACTCTCCAACACAATATTTAAGAGACTTAAAAAATTATGGATTTATCCCAAAGTTCAAGTATGGCTCCTATTATAATCATACGATCACCCTTTGTTATAGTAATTTTTCGATGTGGGACAATTTACTATTTTATAGAATTATAGGTAACATATTCACCACACAAACATTATTCTTTAATGTGGGACCAATAACAAACTAAGTAGTACACCTTATTTTTCTAGAATAATATTTATTTCTTAACTGTTATTAAACCATTATATTAATATTAGAATAATAAAAAAATATTTTAAAAGTCGTTTATTAAATTTTCAAAGTCATTTATTAACAATATAAAAATATATTTTAAAAGCCCGTGCGATGATCATATTTATGATCACTCCACCTTATTATAACTTTTCAATGTAAGATAATTTTACTATTTATACGTAGTATATATTCATCAGTCACCACACCTACATTGTTTTTCAATGTGGGACAAATAACACATTAAATAGTTTACCATCAAATTTATTATTTATGATACTTTTCTAAACTTAATTTTTAATGATATAAATTTCACTATAGTGAAAATTATAATACAAACTTTTAAGAACTCTGTAAGATACTCCCTCCTCTTTGGGATAACTTTCCCCATTCAAGAATGAACCAAAAATTAAGGGTGTGTAATTAAATAAGATAAAGTATTGTGGTGGGGTGAGGTGATTGGAGAGAGGGAATGTATTGTGGGGTATTATTGTGGGGTGAAATGATTAAAATAATCATTATTGTGGGGTAAAGTGATTAAAATAAGATAAAGTATGGGTATTGTGATTAAAATAAGTATAAAAGTTTACCAAAAAAGAAAAGAGGAAGGTATTGTGAATAGATGAAAATGGAAAGGGGGAATGTTATTGTGAATAGGAGGGAGTAATATATAAGAGGCTCAAAAGATTTTGGGTTGAAACTTTCATATGATTTCCATTTGTAATCATAAGATAATCTACCTTATGATAATTATCTGATATGGGACAATTCTACTATTTATAGGTAATATATTCACCACACCTACATTATTTTTCAATGTGGGACAAATAATATACTAAAACTTACACCAAATATGCGCAAATAATATGAGTTTCTATACTATGCAGGTTTTTTTTTTATCACGAATCTAATTATATTAACTTCATAATTTTTGTTACAATAATACTTTTCTAATCTAATTTTTAATGATGTAAATTTAACATTTGTGGAGATAATAATACACAAACTTTTAAGAGACCTCTAAGACAATGCTTAATAGACTTAAAAGATTTTAGTTTGATATATAATAAGGTTCAAGGATAATTCCTATATATAATATGGGATCACCTACCTTGTGTTAATTTTACGATGTAGGACAATTTTACTATTTTTACATAGCATATTCAACACATCTGCAACTTTTAAGAGATCTCTAAGACAATATTTAAGAGATTCAAAAACTTTTGAATTAATACCTAAGGTTTAATGATGACTTCTATTTATAATCATAGGATTACCCACTATATGTTATTTTTCCGATGTGGGACAATTCTACTATTTATACGTAATATATTCACTACATCTACATTATTTTTCAATGTGACACAAATAATATATAAGTAGTACACCATATTTTTCTATAAAATATATATTTCTATTATTTTTATTTTATAATAATTAAAATTTTATCCAATTTATTTTTAAAATCCAAAGTATTAATTAAAAAAATTTCCTAAATTAATTTTTTATGATGTAAATTTCACTATTGTAAAGATAATAATACAAACTTGTAATAGATCTCTAAGACAATACTTAAGAGACTCAAAAGATTTTGGGTGGATACATAAGTTCCAATGATGACTCCTATTTATAATCATAGGATCATCATACATTATGATAAATTTTCAATGTGGGACAATTCACTTTTTATATGTAGTATATTCACCACAGCTAAGTTATTTTTCAATGTGGGACAAATAACATATTAAGTAGTATATCATATTTTTCTATAAAATAATTATTTCTTGACTACTACTAAACTACTCCCACCTATTCCATATATTCTTCCCTTTTCATTTGAGCTCTAGGATTAAGAAAAAGAAAATATGGACCACACAAAATATTATACCCCACATGAAATTAAATATGGACCACACAAAACACATAACCCCACCTCCATAAATGGAAATAGGGAAGAAAACATGAATTAACCAAATAGGAAATAAGGAGTAATAGATGGAATAGGAGAGAGTATCTATATTCCAACTTTATTTTTATTTTATTTTATTCCATAAAAAAAATAGTTAATAAAAAATTATTTAAAGAGTTCCCACAAAGTTGGAGTCACTCACGTGCCTTGAAAAAAGCCTCTTTTATATATATACTAGATTTCATGCCCGTGCGATGCACGGGTCTACGTCAATGTCTTTTTCATATCCTATAACCATTAACTTATAAAAATAAACTTTTGAAGTTTTAAGACTAAAAATAAAATATATTCTTTAATTTTTATGAAAATAAAAGTAATTTTTATGAAAAATGAGAGTTATATATGTCCTCGGAAAGTAGAAGGACAAGTCTAGAAATATCCTACATTTAAAGACATTTAAAAACATGCATAATACTTATGACTTATGAACATCCACACAATAAGTTTCTGTAACGCCCCGAAAAAAAAAAGACATGGAGCTCAAAATAGCTCTTTATATTACTAATATACAGCAGCGGAATTACAGGGCGTCACCGCCGTATTTTCCCTCCGGAAAATACAAGGCTTATACAATAAAATAAATACACTTATAAAACTAAAACTACAAACTCTATTTATTTAATTAAACATCTTATAAATCTCGTCTTCTTTACGGATTTTCTCACTCTTGACCCCCTTGATACTTGTACCTGAAAATATATAAACATAACGGGATCAGTCAACCACAGGCTGAGTATGACCCCGGTTGCCTCCACCGGCCTTATGTCATTTTCATTATTCATTAACATTCTCCTCATTAATATCACGTCAGCGAGTACAATAAATTACCCGAGTATAATAACTTACCATCATACAGTATTTCCTACCAACGAGCCAGGTTTCCAATTATTATATCATTTCTTATTTTCATAAGAACACATATTCATATCACATTAGTGTCGGTCTACCATTACCGAACAAGAGAGACATTACGGAGATACACACTCCCTCAGGTCTAAGACCCACCTCCATGTACACAGGATAAGAACCTCAGGTCTAAGACCCACCTCGGCTATTGCCGGATAACAGAACCGTAGTTCACATGGAGCCGCGCCCCCTTCTGTGTACACAGGTTACAAAATAATGTCATCTCTATCCAATAATCGTATCCCAAATGCTACAATTGGCCAATTATACATTATAACAAAAGTATCACCATGACAACCATTATCACAGTCATATGTTTATAAGACAACAATTAATATAACGTGTGATTAGTAAGACAATAATATAACATTCTAACGGCGATAATACTATCCAATACTTACTACGAGTACATTATTAGCTTATGATAAAGAGTTCCTTATTTCTACAACAAGGATTTTAAAACCATACCTTGGTTATCTTTATCCGAGCATATGAACTTAAAGTGCTTATGGTATTAGTTTCCTGTGTGCTAGTATTACGGTTTAATACTCCTTCAACTAGCCATCCTAATTTACTAAACAGATGGATTTGACTATTTTCTTAATTTAGAAGTTTATTTCGTTTCTTTATTCCATCTTAGTAGTTAATAAGGGGATGCATTATACTGCACTGCCCAAATTGATCTTAAGGTGTTCCACTCTATACGTTTGACCTTCAACGTTTTTAACACTTTACTTTCCTTATTTTGTTGTACCACAACTATTATAATACCATGTTACATTAAACTAGTACACTATTATATTTATCTACTGGTACCCTTATTCTATATTTATCAAGTGGTATCATTCATTGATAGTCTTGTTATTATGATTTCTCATCCGATAAATAACTATAAATTATTTTTACTTAAACTAGTATTTTATGAATAAATTATAGAGATCAGTCCCAAAATTGTACAAGTTCATTAGTATTTAGTTTTATAATAAATGATTTTGAAATCACACGGGGCAGTATAACGACAATAATATAAATTTTACCGTTCTAATGCTATGAACAATTTGTTATAACCCTATCTTATTTCGACTATAATTAAGACAGTAGCTAAATGACTTTAACGACGAAGGGACCTGAAATCATACTAGCAATATAATGGTTCAATTACAACTTACGGGTAAAATAATATAAACAATTACTTATACTATCCTCCTATTTCATTCAGGTAAAAGACGGAAAATAAATAGTTATAACGACAAAGGGTCCCGAAATCATACCTCATACGAGTATAAAATAGATCTAAGTGAATATTACATGATCTTCTCTAGTCTCGCTCTCCTTGTTCTCATTTTCATTTTTTTTTATAGTTGGCTGAACTCTATCTTTATTAGCCTTCTTATGTTGGTTTTCTAAGTATGAACTTAGTTGGTAATAAATATGCTACACCTTACACTAATAAACTTATATACGCGGAAGGCTTAAGTAGTTTCTTTAGGATGACTATCTAGGCTACATGAGATAAGTATCTATTAGTCAAATTCTATTTGATAACTAAATTTATTCTACCACTAGATTAATAAACATAAACATAATCTATTTACTAGGTTTCTAATTAATATACTATCAAACTATGTGTAAAAATTACCCTCATTAAAAGAAACTTGGTCGAGATAGATTCTACCTTGGGTTACTATATATTATTATATATATCTTCAAGTTTATTTTATTCGGGGTATTACAGTTTCACCATAACAATCTTAATCTTTTAAGAAGAGATAGAATTATACTCCGTATTATAGTTTAAAGTACTTCGCGAGACGAAAAATCGAAAGTCGTATTTGATTTAAAACAAAATCCGCTATATATACAATACATTATGAACGTAATAGTTAAGATGGTTTCAAATTATAATAAAGCTACATACCTCTTGGAAAGAAACACCTAAACGTAAAAGAAAATTAGTAGAATTTGCATGAGATTGTATCTTGTAGACATTTAAGATAAGAATTCACATTTAGATAATAATTCATTCTTGTTGCTTATTTAAATAAAATCTTAAAATAAAGTGTTTTGTAAAAGCTTATTTAAATAATTTCTTAAATTAAAAGTGCGTGTTTTGTAAAGTTGGACTCTATGTAATCGCTCGAAAAAAGTTTTCTTTAATTTTATAGATAGATAGATATATTGATTATTCATGAAACATAAACATGAACATAAGCTCACGTAGGTTGTATTGTTTATTAATCGTGTTTTGATTTTAAACCTTGTTTTTGGGCTAGTTTCTTCTATTGGGCTCGTCTTATGTTATAAAACGGTCTTATAGAAGAGTTGCCGAATATTATTTATAAAAGATAAGAAAGATAAACAAATGAGACGGATGTAACAAAATCGCTAAAAAAACTTACAATTTATGAAATCTTACATGCTATGAATTGAATTATATACTCTGTATTACATCTGCGAAAATAACATTTTCTATTAGACGTTGCACATGCAATTAAAAACAAATGTAAATAAGATCATAAGCAATTACTAAAAGCAACAAACATCAATATAACACATGCAAATTTAACGTGAGAAGTAAATTGAGCAAAGAAACAATACAGTAGTTGTGAGAGCCTTAAACAACCATATACTTAATACTCCGTATATATACAATTAGTTATACCATGGAGTAAGAAGGATTCTAACTGACATTAAACACTTGATTAACTAACAAAATAAATTGGTTAAGCAGTGTCTTATGTACCGTAAGTTATATTAACCATCTATAAATATTATCTTTTAACAATAATTATAGATAATGTACCACTAAGAATTGTTATCTATTCAAATATATATTAATTAATGTATTTTAGTTAAAGTATTTTACGAAAGTTAGATATTCTAATAAATATCGCTCGAAGTATTTCGCAAAAGTTGGAGACTCTATAATCGCTCGAAAAAAGCTTTCTTTAATAATATAGATAGATTGATTATCTTTAAGGTTTTTAAATATTATGTCTCGAATTTAATGATAGTTTTACCCCTGGACTCAGAATTGACTTTAATTACTGTCAAAACGACTGTATTGATACGTAGATGACGATCCAAGGGTTGACACAAGTGTTTGAGGTACCTTTTATTAGCCGACTTACGAAATGTCATAAAACCGCGACATATGCTAAACATGTTGTCTGATTCATCATCGGGTTGTTTTTGGGAAGTGTAGACACGGTGGTCTACGCATTTGCGGTGCCAATTTGGCAACTAGTTTCCGTCGCAATTTCTTAAATTCAGTTATTGTACGAAAATGCTTGGTCGTCAATTTAGCGATTGTTATTTGCGGTCTCTGAAAGCAGTCGTCTGTTGTGTTATTTCTTATAGCGTAATATGCTATATGTTACGACATACTTCTAATTAACAATAAAATTACCGTAATTTCCAAGATGTGATGAACTTACGCACCTCATATGCTAAAAATGTGGAATATTTGAAATCCGCCCAATTCAATTTAGTTGGAAGGAGTATGATGTCACAAAATCTACTATACATTGTATGCACTTTATCTCTATTATAGAAAGTTATCTAAGCGATTGCTTTTTTATAATGAAATCCCATAAAATAGGTACTCTCTCCGTCCCCGTCATTTATTGTCTATCTATTTTGGCACAAAAATCAAGATAATGGCAAAAAGAAGAAAAGAAAAATAATGATAAACTAAAGAGTTATCTCAAACATTCACTTGTACAATTCACATGATCACTTGACCACTTGGATAAAAGTTACCAAAAATAAAAATAGATAACAAATTCACTAATATACTCAAAAAAGAAAATAGATAACAATTGACCGGAACAGAGGGAATATCTATTTAAGAGTCTAGTGTTAGGTGTCGTTTGGTTGATATGGCAAAATTAGTTGGCATGGCAAAATTAAACGGCCACTTTTAAAAACACAGGAAGTAGACAAATCACGTGAATCGCTTAAAAGACGTTTGGTTGACATACATGAGTTAATTTGACACATGAGTATCCAACTATCCAAGTACCTAGGGGGCAGGTAATCAAATTCCTCCATAATTGAGGAATTGATAATGACTTAGAAAATAAATCATGAGATTTTGGGCAACCAAACAACGCTATTTTTTCCAATTCACCCACATAGTAGGTTGCTTTATTTTATCAAGAAATAATTACAACAAAGTACATCATGATTATATAATGAGTAAGTCTTCTACAAAACGGCTTTAATAAAACATTATAAAATCATACTTCGTATAACAATGATCGCTTTATCATGGAAAATTAACGGTTGCTGAAAATTGCTTTGGTGAGATTATTTACGTTAAATATTGCTTGGTTTTACAATAACAATTGTGAAAAACGGTCTTATACAAGAATTAGTGTTACATAATTTACGGCTATTTACATTCTAAGACCCATACTTCTCAAAAGGGTAAGAAATAATATCTCGGATTTCATTGATGATACTCTATATGATATATTACTAATAATATCATATCATTTGTCTATTCTAGTGTAGATGTCTATAAATGGGTAAATGGTAAACAAAGGAATTAAATTAGAATGTTAGGAAACAAATTGAGCGCCTAATCATGTTCCTACTCTGCTATAGTCCTATATATTGTGTGTATTTGATCAAAAACAAGAACAAACAAAGTATTCAACTAAGTAACTCAACTATAGTCAATCAAAAAATCAAAATGATATACAACAATGAAACACAATTGCACATAGCAATGTACCCTTGGCTAGCAATGGGCCATATTACCTCTTTTCTTCGCATAGGCAACAAATTAGCTGAAAGGGGTCACAAAATCACGTTATTTCTCCCACCCAAAACACAACTAAGATTTGCCTCTCAAAACCATCATCCTGAACTCATTACATTCGTTAACGTTGCTCTCCCTCCAGTCGACGGGCTCCCGTCCTGGGCAGAGACAACGAACGACGTGCCGGCCGAGTCACGGCCGCTCCTAATGACAGCCATGGACCTGACCCAAGACACAATTGAGGCCCATTTAATAAATCTCAAGCCCAATTATTTTTTCTATGACTTCACCTATTGGATTCCTGGGTTGGCCCATAGGCATGGGATTAAGGCCATATACTATTTCTCAGCCCTTTTGCTGAGAGTTGCTTACCAATTCCACCTAGCAATGGACTTCTTTACGGGTAAACCCATAACAAAGGCCCATATGATGAGCCCATTAAGTTCATTTCCGAACCAGTTAATTAAAATGCAAGCCCATGAGGCCCAATCATTGGCTAATGTCCTTATGGTTGAATTTGGTGGAGGTTTGACTTTTCTTGAAAGGATGGGAAGATCTCTAAGGGATTGTGATGCCATAGGTATCAAGACTACTACAGAGATGGAAGGACTTTATTGCGATTACATAAAGGAGGAGTTTGGTAAGCCTGTTCTTACGGCTGGCCCGGTCCTCCTTGATCCTCCGGCTAATCGGCTCGATGATTGGATTGAAAAATGGTTGGATGGCTACGAGTTGGGTGAAGTTGTGTATTGTGCATTTGGGAGCGAGTGTACCCTTGATAAGCCTCAGTTTCAAGATCTCGTCCTCGGGCTCGAGCTCACAGGTTTGTTTAAATACTCCCTACATATTCAATTTTTTTTTAAAAATATAGCGACCGTGCCTTTTTTTCAAAAACCATAATGACGGTGAACAACCTAATCACTTAAGTTAGTTCACTCGCTCTTTGTGAAAGGGGTTTGACCCGTCTTAAACTTAACATGATCCTTAAGACGGGTCGCAACGTCTTAAATGAGAATTTGTGTTAGTTTGTTTATCGTTCACTATTTTAGTGTAATTTGCTACATATATCCGGAATATACTACGTTGTTTTTGTGAATTTTGTCTCAATCAACCACGCACGTATATAATTTACCATATAATTATCCCTTAATTATTAGACCTATACTAACCACTCCTGTTTTAGATGGAAGCTCACGTAACTTCAACAATTATATATTTTATTGTTTATGTCATTGACTCTAATCCTCCACTGATTAACAATAATTGTAGGACTTGGGCAAGATATAGTTTGAGTAGGTAGAATAAAGCATTGAGATTAAACGTAAAGTTTACATGTTTAATTGTAAAGTTTAGAAGCTTCTTTACATATATATTGCTTGTAAAGTTATAACAAAACTCATAAAATGATAAAAATAAGTTCATTTAAATTTTAGTTTTGATGTTAATAAATTAAAGCATAACCTAAAACTTTTGAAAATATATAAACCCAAATTGATTTGTGGCAAAAAATTATCTCCACCAAAAGGTTAATTAATACTCTAACACAACCTCCACGAATTCTCTTTGAATTTGAAGTATGGATGTTTGAATTTGAAGTATGGATGCAACTAAAGGTCTCTCGTACCTGAAACCAATATTTCACTTTAGAATGAGGGGGCGTTTGGTTCGCACGAGGGAAAGGGAAAGGAAATCGGAAAGAGAAACAAGGGCAAAGAAAATGAGTTCCCTTAGAATTAATCACATGTTTGGTTGAAATATTAAGAGAATGAAAAATAAAAAAACCACCTAATAGAACCACCACACTACCAATCAAAGGCCGCCACAAACAACCACATACATTACC
>JAIUZE010005597.1:0-25142 GCA_022085475.1 Heliosperma pusillum
ATTACATGGTCGATTTGTTATTGGGGTGGTGTCAGTTTGAAGATTAACGAGCGTCGATTGGTTGTCGACTTGTTGGTAATGAAATTTTAGAAAACTAGTCTTGGTTTTGAAATCGTTTTTTTGTTGTTGCATTATATTTTATTCAGAAGGTAATAAGTTGGTTATTGTTAAAAGTAAAGAAATAGAAGGGGTAAAATAGGAAGTTCATTAATATTGTCGACGATTTGAAATAGTTTGTTGACGGTTTTTTAGAAATTTGGGCTTAAAACCCAAAAGCAAGATGGGCTAGCTTTGAGGAAGGGCCGGTTTCAACAACAAATATTAGAGTGTTGTACACTGTAGAGTCTGTTATCTATGTTACTAAATCTTTTCATTTGCTTGAATACTTGAACCAAACTTATATCTCCATTCTCAATTCTCAATTCTCAATTCTCAATTCTCAAAGCTTCATCCCTCTTTCCCTTTCTTTCTCTCTTTGGGGGTTTAGGTATATTCATCTTATAATTCCAGTCAATAAGACTTTTAATTAATTATTATTTAATTTGTCTTCTATCATCTATAATTACTGCTTTAACTAATTTGATACTTAATTTATACTACGAGTAGCATTTAGTTATCTCGCAAGTTCATAGATTGATTCTAGGGTTCGTAATTACAGCTTTTCGACTTAGATTTTGTGATTTTCTACTTCTGTTTTCTGTTTTCCGTGGATTTAGTTTTGTAAGATGTGAATTTGTGCTTTATTTTCATTTTCTATTTTGATTTTATTCATAATTAGTGTTTGAGCATCAATTATAGCTGCGCATTTGGTTACCCGAATGTTTTTAATTTGCGATTAGTTTTAAAAACTGCTCTTGATGAAATTCCGTGGTTTAGGTTATACGTTGGATAGGCGATCGATTTGTTTTTAGAAAATGCAGGTGATTGTTGTTAGTTTCTTTACTGAATTGTTCTTATTTTTGCTATTTGTTTGCTTTTGCAGTTGTTATAACAGTCATCATGTCTTGGTGCACCATTGAATCGGATCCTGGTACGATCTTATGCTTTCTATATCCGGCTTTTGTTATGTACTTAGTGACTTAGCTTACTGTTGTTGAGTAGGCCAATGCATTGTTCAGCTTGGTTGTGCTGTGATCATGTTCAATCTTTACTGGGTTTTATTTCACGACAAACACTCGTCTGCATTGCCTTCATTTTACAAAATGCTTTTATGAGGTGCTTAACCCTTGAGGAATATGTGTGTTGGATTTAGAGTAGCACTATTATGAAGATGTTTCTAAATTGATGGCAATGATTAATTTGAGGAGCTATTAAAAGCTTTGATGATGTAGTTGCAATTGCTCCTTGGAAAATCCGAGCTTGTAACCACCCCAGTTCCCTAAACCAGTTTCATATTTTGCACGTTACATAATCCTCATTTTTATCATTTGCAGAGTGTCTACACACTCTAGACTCTACACTTCTATAAATACCCCCTCACAGACCGAGTCGACACTCTAGAAATTAACAAGTCATAGACTCATAGGGGAAGTGTACTGCTTAGTGTGCCCCCTCTTCCACATTCTCGCCAGTGTTGTTCAATACTACACCCGCTTTAATTGTCATGTAGATTTTACTTATTGATCAATGCCTCCCCAAAATCTGTTGGAAATAACTTTCACCTAACATATTGAAAAAGCAATTAAGAAGAGGAAAGAGAGAGTCATAAGGGAACATCTAAGAAACAATTCTTCTTTCTTTGATGTGTGTTCACGATAAGTGTTGCTTTCTTTGATGGGAACGAAATGCAGCTTTATCCCTATGTTCAAATTTGAACACAGAGAGAGCTTGGTTTCAAGATGTCCCACTTTTTTCCTTAGGATGATTATTAAAACGACTAACAACTTATCAAATAATCTGTGTTCAGGTGTCTTCACAGAACTTATACAGCAAATGCAGGTGAAGGGTGTGCAGGTATACTCATTCTCTCTTTCCCTTTTGTTATGAGAATCATAAGTCTTGATACATTACTATCTAGAAAATTCCAATACCAGAGCGTTATGGATCTTAGGATGTTGTCATGTTTTTGTTTGGGCAGCCCTCTTATCTAGCGAGAACGCTAAGACCTTTTAAGTTAATATTTTTGTGTGAAAAGTGGGAATTACCAGCCTGTTTGTAATTACAGTGATATATGCTGGGAAGAAGTGAAAAGAAAATTAGGTTATAGAATAGATATTGCTAAGGACTTACTAAAAAAAAGGACAAAAGACAGTCTATTTTCTATCTGATTTCTTTAGCATCATTGAATTAGATCCTACACTACCAGTGGAGAAACACAATTGTGTAGAAGGTTGAATTCCCTGTGCCATCTTCGTATGAGAGTTAATTAGTTTATACACTGTAATTAAATCAATGAATGTTTCTATTATCGATTATTTTTGAGATTAAAAAAAACTTCTTAAAACTGTAAAGCGGACTCTCTTTTCTCCGTTTTTGTGTGACTCAAGGCAGTTATTATGAAACATTGCTTTAACACTCAGCGGTTCTCATGCATTTTACGTGAAATTTTAATCTATGGACATTTTCATTTGTTTTTGGCAACTAAATTAATCTTGCTTAAGTTGGTGTTGGAACTTGTAATTATTTTTGTTTAGGAATTGGTTATACAAATTATTTTCAACATGACTTTCATGAAAAAAAAGAGTATATAGTTCCAATCCATAAGGTTATTTCATCATACATACATTTGATTCCTTCAAAAATTACGAGTGTTTGGTAAATAATAAGATGAGTAACTTTAGTTGAAACTCAATGTTTATATCATTTTTAGATAAGGGTCAGAACTCAGGAGTATATTATTCATGTAAAATGTTTCACCAAACAGTGAAGTGTAATTAAAAGGAAATGAATTGGGTAAAGTAGTAAATCGCATAGTGTTTCATTTTCTTGTATCAAACTATATATATATTATATACGGAGTAATACTCTTTCTGTCCCGAATAATTATTTACTTACCTTTGTTTGAAACTTTTTTACAAAACGAACCAATTGAATGGGATCGAGGATCTAGAACTTAAAAACATTGTTTTAATAGTAATCATTTTAGCACACGTAGTGCTAACATTATAAGAGTATATAGATAGATGTACTTGCTTGAGGAGGTCCATTCTCGTCAGATTAGAGATGATATTCATGCATGATCCAATCAGATTTGTGACCATTGGGAGCCCTCATTTGTCGAAAACTAGGGGTTTCCTCATCCCAATTAACTTGCTCTTATCATCCACAGCCTTGTCCCTCCCCGCCGCCTTCCAAAACCTGGCCAACGTCACCTTTTTTGTTCGCATTCCTGTCCGATACTTCTTATCTTTGTGACTGAAGAAATACCACTCATTTTGCTCCTCATATCTGATCCGGCTTCGTTCTACCACTTCTACGTATGCAACCATCATTCATTTACTTTAGTGAAATGCTATAGGTCTACAGTACTATTTTAGACATACTCTAATATAAGGGTCCAAATTTTTCACTATGGACTTTTATAGTATAGTCATGGCCTAAGTTGAAACCTTTTGGATTAAGAATGAACTTGTCCTAGAGTGTCGTTGGATTAGTAAGACAAATTATGAGCATATCAGCTTGCTTAGTTGACAAAGTCAATGAAAATTGATATTTATGTCCGTGTGTAAAACTTGAGCTTAATTAAAACTCGTCATCATCAAAACTAAGATGACCAACGATCTTGAATGAGTAATATGTCTCTTATGTTGATCAAGTTACCGGTAAAGATAAGTCTGTAAATCAAGTTACTTGTCATCATCAAAACTAAGATGACCAAACGTCGCCTTCATCATATGCCCTAATGACTCTCTCTAACAATCTTCACTCAACTGCGCTGCAGTGTCCCAGGAAGTGAGGAAACCATATTCCTCATATTAGGATTGAATAATAGGCTAAAAATTTGACTTTTCGGGGCCATATTGACGAGTGTTGCACACCTTATGACCTCAAATTTGTTCCATATCTCCATCATATGCGCCCTAATGACCCTTCTTAATCTGGTTGTGGAGACGTCCTTATACCAACCTTCGACCCTTTGTGTTCAGACCGGATCGCAACTTGGTGAGGAATGGGGGTAGAGTAGGAGGAAAAACGATATTGATGCTTTGATTGTAGATATGTTGCTGTGAATAGATGATGAATGTATGAATGTTGATGGTGTATCAATGTCGTTGAGAATATATTGATGGTGTATCAATGTCGTTGAGAATATGCTGTGTTTCTAGAATGAGAAAGAGAATGTTGTGATTGAGCATGGTTGTATGGTGCGAGGAATGGAATTGTGGAAATGGTCGTAGGTGATTGTTTGTTAATAATATGGTATACTGTTTGAGATTAGATTGGTACTTGGTAGTAATGAAAATGAGATGAAATGTGTCATATTTAACACTTCGAAATTAGTAACTGTTATTATTGTTACCAGTAGTAGTTAAACCACTTACCATGTGGTCCTGTTATTAAGTTAGTATAAGTTCGTGAACAGTGTGACTAGTTGAATTGTATATCATAGATACTAAGTGTTAGACAATGGTGATTATATGTTATTGTAAAGTCTGTATAATTTAGCAATACCCAACGAATTAGTAATACGATATAAGTTTGTAGGTGAGTCAATAATGCTTTATTAGTAAACCTACGTATGAAATTTAGACATGGGAAATGTCATACGAATGGTTGGTAGCTTTTAATAGTGATGGCAATTAACATGACAATTTCGAAAAGATAAAACATAAGAGATATATATCAAACAGCACTAATGATGAAGGGTAATTAGTGTATTCTTGGATACAAGATTAGAAGGTCAATATTACTTTTGAAAGACAGTAGACATTGTCGAAATCCTTGTGCCATCTTCATATATGAGTAATATTCATGGCTTAGAGTTAGAGTGTCCTTGTGAACTTACTCCCATAGTTACCGCTTAGTTAAAACTCACGTTGTTCAGCTTCGTGGCTATAACTTTTGAACAGTTGCTTGTTGATAGTATCGCACCTGTCTTTTACAAGGAATTATAGCACCTTTGCTGAGAGATTCATGAAGAGTAATTCATGGTTGTGACACTTGTGGCATATTTGATGCATAGGGAACATTTTATTGCTCTGTTGGCAGTTATGTCCCTTAATACTCTGTTAGTTTATGCGTGAGCCAGGTTGAGGAGCTGTATTCTCTGGATCTAGAAACTCTAGAAAGCTTGAGGTGAGCAGTTCTTCCCATGTATAACATGTACCTACACCTCTTTCAGTTTATTGAGTTATATGACGAATTTTTACGAATCACTGATCAATGTTTGGCGCATATGTTTTTCCAATTACAGGCCTGTATATGGGCTGATTTTCTTGTTTAAATGGCGTCCTGGTGAAAAAGATGGCGGTCATGTCATCAAGGAGCCAAATCCCAACTTGTTTTTTGCTAGTCAGGTAAACATGTTCACTTTAAATAAAGTAATTGGTAAATTGTTCAAAGTGTGTGATATTAAAACAATTATTTTTCCACAGGTCATTAACAATGCATGTGCCACACAAGCAATTCTGTCAATTCTTCTGAATTCTCCAGAGATTGATGTTGGCCCAGAACTGTCAAATCTTAAAGAGTTTACAAAGAACTTTCCACCTGAACTTAAAGGTTTAGCTATCAACAACAGTGAAGCAATACGAACGGCTCACAATAGTTTTGCTAGACCCGAGCCTTTTGTCCCAGAAGAGCAGAAAGCTGCCACCAAGGATGATGATGTCTACCATTTCATAAGCTATCTACCCTTTGAAGGAGTTCTGTATGAGCTTGATGGCTTGAAGGAAGGCCCCATTAGCCTTGGCCCATGTTCTGGTGGACAAGGTGACACCGACTGGCTTCGGATGGTTCAGCCTGTAATCCAAGACCGGATTGAGAGGTACTCGAAAAATGAGATTAGGTTCAATCTCCTGGCTGTGATAAAGAACAGGAAAGAGATGTATACTATGGAGCTAAAAGAGTACCAGAGGCGTAGAGAGCGCATCTTACAACAGGTTATTTTTATTTTTTATTTTTTTTATGTTTGTGGAGGGATACACAAAATACAAATTTTGATGCACACAAATTTCCAATCCAATTACTGAGTACCAGCGCCGATGACTTTGCGAGCTAAACTTTTTGGTTTTTGCTTTTGCAACAGGTCAATGCAGCACAAGCAGCATCAGATAACAGCAAAGTCGAAGAATTTAACAGGTCACTTGCTGAAGTAAATATTGGGATTGAGACTGCCACCGAGAAGATTGTTATGGAGGAGGAAAAGTTTAAAAAGTGGAGAACTGAAAACATTCGCAGGAAACACAATTACATTCCCTTTTTGTTCAATTTCCTGAAGCTTCTTGCGGAGAAGAAACAATTGAAGCCATTGATCGAGAAGGCCCAGCAGAAGAAACTACCCAATTCCAGTTGAAGTACCCCTGTTTCTTTCGATGCGGGAGAATAGTCTGATGTTTTATTTTAAAATGTGGTTTACTTTTTCCTTTTTGCAAACTATTGGTAGTTTATTGTTTCATAATTTCACCATAGTTACTCTATTGTATCGAAGTTTTCGACTTTTAGTTACTGATACTTACTTCCTGGATGAATTGTTTGCTTAAGCTTTCTGCATTGATCTATTTATCTGTGGAAACTGTAGAAAGTTGGCCGCTCGTAGTTGAGGCCACTCAATGATTTTATCGTTGAAGTTGTAGATAATTAATTGAAAAATTGCTGTTCCCTTAGGAAATCAGTATATAAAAGAAATTCACGGAACATAATAGTGTGTAGAGCGTGAGCAAGGCAGAGGATTGCACAACAACAGACGTCGAAACAAGTTCAACTGACTAAGCACTTCATTGCAGCCTTGCTTATTTTAAAATCTTGGTCAATTCACTTAACGAAAAACTTCACTTCCGTTCAGTTGAACTGATTAGTTTTCGGCTATTTTATGATTCATTGAGTGACGCGTCATTATCTTTGGGCATCGAAAGCTTCTTTTTTGTTAAAAGCAAAGCGGCCGCATTAGAGAAGGTAGATGATTTACTGCATCAGGGACGAGGAAATCTATGGGCCCTTCCCCTTCTCAAGGACCAATGTGAACAAGATAAGATACAAGGCGATTCAAATTAGCAGATAAAATGGGAAAAATAAAATGGAGGTGCGGGGAATCGAACCCCGTGCCTCTCGCATGCGAAGCGAGCGCTCTACCATATGAGCTACACCCCCTTTATGATATTGTTGCACTACTCTTATTATATGTAAGCATTCAAAAGTATTGGAAGTTTCAATGTACGGCAGGTATGTCCTTTAAACGTCGTTGTTCGTTATAGCAGTCTTCCAATGTTTGGGCATTGTCGTATAAGATGGTCTTGTACGTAGACTCAGCATAAAAGTAAGACTTAAATATGGTAGCTTATCAACACAATAGTAAGAGTTAAACAAACAAAAACCAAAGATATTTGATCTCTCTCTTTAAAATGAGCTATCAATGATTCAATGCCATTGACGGTTTTTCTAGATTTCTTACAGCTAAAATCCCTCTTTTTTTTTACGATATAATTCCTTGTAGGTTTGAACTACTCTTCTTACCGGTTAAAAAAACAAGCACATGTGAGACTTGTATTTCTTGGTTGCAACTTGCAAATCATAAGTAGTTGTTTGAGAATGTCTCCGTCAAGAATTGTCATATCTTGCAACTATAATTCTTATTTTTTTCTGATCTTGTTCATCGTTAAGTTCATACGGAGTTATTCGGAATAGCAGTAGACTAAGAGTTGGTAGGGAAGTTATATGTTAGAGTTGGGTTCAATGTACCCTAGAAGGTTCATGAACTAGCATTTATAGTCTAGAAACTACGAAAGTGTACTATATAAATATTATGGTAATGCATAATGAAAGAGCAAGACAATTCTTCCCAATTATATAAACATCTTCGCTTCTTTCATAAATTACAATAGGAGCATTATTCTTTTAGCTCTATTTAGTATACTACCTACTAGTTAATTATTTAGTATCGCAACAAAATAAAAAAAATAGTCCGTACATTTTCAACATAATTATTACGTCCAATAATAATAGTCAAAAGTATTTTCATGTAAATAACCTTCGACAACATAATATTATTCAATAAAAAATACTCCCTCCGTCCCGGTTAATTGTTGTCCTATTCGTTATTTTTAGTGACTAACCTAATATTCTTTGTTGAGTACTTATAATAGTCGCGAATAAGAATTGAACCCCAACATGAGCTAACTCTTGATCTTAAAATTAGTAATAAGCATATCATGTCAATCAAATTTAGCCTGAAACATTGACTATAATCGACCTCTATATTGTTCCTGGTAGCATGGCCTCTACCCAGCAAAAGTATTTGAGAGAACTTCTTACAGAGTTTGATTGCCTCAACAAACCACCATTGACAACTCCCATGAATCTTCTCTTAAATTGTCTCCTGACATGGGAAATCATCTTCCTGACCCTACACCCTATAGAAGATTGATTGGCAAGATGAATTTCCTGACACATACAAGACCTGATATTTGTTTTGCCATTCAGCACCTAAGACAATTTCTCTCTGCTCCTACTGATGTCCAATCGAATGCAGCTCACCACCTCCTTCGATATCTCTCTGGTGCACCTTCCCAGGGCATCTTCCTTGGTCTTCAGGCATTTTGTGATGCAGATTGCGCA
Source organism: Heliosperma pusillum (assembly GCA_022085475.1). NCBI lineage: Eukaryota > Viridiplantae > Streptophyta > Magnoliopsida > Caryophyllales > Caryophyllaceae > Heliosperma > Heliosperma pusillum. The sequence goes on from JAIUZE010005597.1 coordinate 8,713, forward strand.
GCTTGCTCTCATTCTAGGAGATCTGTGAGTGGCTATGTCGTTCTACTGGGTGGCAGCTTGATCTCATGGAAATCCAAGAAACAACAGACTGTTTCCCTTTCATCTGCAGAGGCTGAATATAGGTCCTTGCGCAGAGTTACAGCTGAACTGGCCTGGCTTACTAGGTTGCTTGCTAAATTTGATGTCCCAAACATTACCCATTTTCTATTAAATGCGACAGTCAAGCTGCCATTCACATTGCCAGAAATCCAGTCTTCCATGAACATACCAAACACATTAATCTTGATTGCCATTTTGTACGAGAGTGTTTGATAAATGGTCTGATTTCTTTATCCTATGTTCCAACACTTGATCAACCAGCCAGTGGCGGACCTAAGAGGTTACGAATGGGAGTGCACAATTTAAAAAAAAAAAACTTGACCAACATAGTAAATTATTAATGATTAAACCGTCATCGTCAATATAGTAAACATCATGCCAAATAAAAGTATTAGTTCTAATTAAATTAAAGTCATCCGACGAGGGACAGAAGCATCAACTTTTGAAGTATTGATATTTAAATTGTTGAGACCATTGCTAGATTATATTGGTTGATGATGCCTTAAGACAAATTAATCTTATTGTTAATATAATGTGTGCCTCTTAAGTTTTAATCTTATAGCTATGGAAGCTAAGCTCAAGTAATCGTTCAAGGTTGCACAAGAAGATCAAGAGATGAAGATCGTCATTGTTAGAGTCATAGTGTTGTATAAGAGATCATTAAACTCGATTCATGCTAAGTACTTCAAAACTGACAGTGACATGTCACTGTGGTTTCTGGCTCTTAAATATTTCGAAAATATTTACCTCTTGAAAATAGTTTTCCAAACTTTTGATCAACATTTTACATTGCTAAATATTCTGGTTTGATCTTTATAAATGAAAGAAAGCTTTGGTTGTCTTGGAGAAGAGGTAGCTTGCACAAAAAGACATTTGCCAAAAATGGGTTTTTTACTTTTCTATATTTGGTCACTACCATTTATGGTCTTTCTTGATAAAAAACCTAACCTATTTTTGTCTAAAATGTGGCTGCAAAATTAAGTTACTTGTGCACTCATTTTGCTTGCATAAGGGGTCATGGTTTCATGTGCCTCAAGTAACCACCTTTATTGTTGCACAAGCTTCAATTATTTAATATTTTCTAACACTTGTGCTTCATTGTAGTGTGTTATTTTTAGTGTGTAGTATACTCTACTTTACACTATAAATACCACACTTATTTCATTTGAACAAGTGTGCAACAACAAAATATTTTCAAGCTTAAAAGACTTTGAGTTTTATTGAGTAATTATCTTTGCAAAAATCATTTAATATTTCATACTTAATTGTTTTGCAAAATATTTTTTCTTAAGTCTTTTACAAAGAGCTAGTTCGTTGTAACAAAGCATGTATTGTGTTCGATGATCTCGTGTTAGTACTTAATCGTTTTCTCCACCGTTCATTTTGTGAACATTTTGAGAACCACAAGTCTTGTAACAAACGAGTAGAACAAGTCTTAAGATAGAGTTATCTTGAGCAACTAGCAACTCGAAAGAGTTGGGGAAGTCTCTTGGCGGAGTAGTCTTGAGCAATAGCAACTCGAAAGAGTTGGGGAAGTCTCTTAGCGGAGTAGCTTTGAGCATAAGTCTTGGTGCGGAGTAGCATTGAGCAAATAGCAACCGGAGTAGGTGGGGGAGTTGTTTTATTATTCGGGGTCTTTGTTTGTATGAGTTTACGTCAAAGATGTTTAATAAGATAACGTTGGATGTAGGTCGCGGAGTAGTGACCGAACCAATTTAAAAAACATCCTTGAGTTTTGTCTATTTCGTTTTTAATATTTCCGCTGCACTCAGATTTCACTGTTGATTCCACTGTGACATTTATTGGCTGAATCGTTGTTGAATACTTCTAACTTTCTAGTTCGAAGTGTCAACTTCTCCTTTCTTCTAAGTAGTGTCTTAGTGATCATAGAGTTTTTAAAGAAGCTTTAATTAAGCTTAAAATTTTAAATAGACACCTAATTCACCCCCTCCCCCTCTTAGGTGATCTCGCCCTTGACTCTTCAATTGGTATCAGAGCCTTGTGCTCTTGATATTGGTTAATTACCAAAGAGTTGATCCTATAGTCATGGACGGGAAACATACTAAGTATCCCATATTCGAAGGGGATAACTACTCATGGTGGAAACATCGTATGGAGCACGATGTCAAAAGCACAGATTATGAATGTTGGATCATAATTCAAAAAGGTCCCCTTGCTATAACGGTCACTAATGCTGATGGCACTAGTTCCGTAAAAAGTGAGGATAAGTATGTTGAGGCTGATTATCGTAAAGTCGAGAAAAATTCTAAAGCCATGTCCATTCTTCAATATGGCATCGGTGAACAAGAGATTAACCGGATTTCCGGATGTACCTCGGCAAAAGAAATTTGGGACACCTTAAGCCTTGCTTATGAGGGAACGTCTCAAGTTAAGAAGCATCGTATTGACCTTCTCATGCAACAATATGAGATGTTCAATATGGAGCGTGACGAGTCAATTAATAGTCTTTCTTCACGTTTTTCTAGTATTGTTAATGAACTTAAGAGTCTTGGACGTAATTTCGAATCCGAGGACATAGTCCGAAAGATCCTTCGTAGCCTAAGTGATAAATGGCAACCAAAGGTGACGGCTATAGAGGAGGCTAAAGATCTATCCAAATTGACCCTCAATGAACTAATGGGCTCACTCATGGCTCATGAGTTAACTCTCATGAAGCGTTCGGGTGAATGCTCTAAAGCTAGAGGTCTCGCACTCAAATCAACCTCAAGTGATGAGGAAAATGATGGAGACGATGAGCAAGCCATGTACTCTCGTAATATGGCGGATATGATCAATAGTCATGTTCCTAAGAAGTTCAACAATTTTAGAAAGAAAGCTTTTCAAAAGAAGAGATCATTTTCATCCGTTGTTTGTTTCAAATGTGGTGAGAAAGGTCATCTTATCAAAGATTGTCCTAAATGGAATGAATTCAAATCCAAGATAAACGTGATTTTGCAAAGAAAGAATACAAACACAAAGTCATGTCTGCAATCTGGGGTATGTCTGATTCCGAGGAAGAAGAGTCTTCCGAGGAAGAATTGGATGCCAAAGTTTGCATGACAACTCGTCTAAAACTTGATGTTCCCGAGTCTTCAAAGAGAGTGTCCGCAAAATGTCTCATGGCACATTCCGATGATTCTGATCATGATTCCGATGATGAGGTAAATAATCTCAAGACAAAGGTTAGATCTTTCTCCAAAGAAAAGGTATGTTTGATGCTCGATGATCTACTTGACAAATGTCGTGAAAAGAATGAAAAACTTGAAACTATGCAAACTCAAATTGAGGACATAGCCGAAGAAAATGTTTGTCTAAAAGAGTGTCTAGATGAGATAGAGCAGAGTAACATCATACCTTCTCTTAAAAAGGAAGTCAAGAGATTAAAGAAAGAAAATGCGAATCTTGTTAAAGAGGTTAACCTGTCTAATGTCACAGTGAATTCCACTGTGACATCTGCTGTTAAAACTGAAAATGAGTCATTAATCCGACAAGTTGATAACTTAATCAATGAACGTGACTCACTCTTAAAGAACCTCACCTCATGTCAGAATCATGTTAAGAGTCTTGAAGAAGTCTATGAAATATTGGTTGATGAGAATAATCATGCTAAAGTGCTTTTGACAAAGTAGGACATCTAAATCTTGACCTTCTTGCTAAAGTTGAAAACTTGAATAAAGAGTTAGTGATTGCAAAAGAGTTTTACAAGAAATGGGAAGGAAGCCAAACTGTTTTAGACTTTCTTACAAGTCAATCTAAAAATGCTGAAAAGAAAGTTGGACTCGGTTTCAAGCATAACAACGTTCATTGTTGCGTTCGAAACCAAGACCCAAGCAAAACCGATTTTAGAAGAAGAAAGTACGTTGGCCTTCCCGAGTATATAATTTGCAATTATTGTGGCAAGACCGGTCATATGTTTAATGGTTGTGCTAAGAGATGGAATGACATTAATAAGAACATCAAAGTGGTTAAAAAGATGAGGATCCGAAAAGACTTGATTAATGATGCGATTCACAAAAAGGGGCCCAAATTTATTTGGGTTCCTAAACTAAAAGTTTGATTTCTTATAGGCATTAGTGAGAGGCCGCAACAATTGGTACTTGGATAGTGGATGTTCTCGTCATATGACGGGAAGTGAAAGCCAATTTCTCTCGCTACAAGCCTACAAAAATGGCACCGTGACGTTTGGCGATAATAAGAAAGGTGAAATTGTTGCAATCGGGAAGGTTGGTAAGTCATCGTCACATTGTGTCGACAAAGTGTTGCTTGTCAAAGGTTTGAAGCATAATCTTCTTAGCATATCTCAATTGTGCGATAATGGTAATATTGTTGAATTTTGTGCTAGTGAATGACGTGTACTAGATGGAAATACAAGGGAAGTTATTTTAGAAGGAAAACGTGTTAGGGACGTTTACTTGACTAATCTTTGTGCCTTGCCAAGTCAAACATTATCTTGTATGAGCGCTTTAAAGAACGACTCATGGCTTTGGCATAAAAGATTAGGACATGTAAACGCTAGAACATTGAACACCTTTAGAAAACTCGATCTAGTAAATGGCATTCCTAACATTAAATTCGACCTTAATAAATTGTGTGAAGATTGTGCTAAAGGAAAACAAGTTCGATCCTCCTTTAAATCCAAAAAGTTTGTTAGTACTTCAAAACCTCTTGAACTTCTTCATATTGATTTGTGTGGTCCTATGCGTATAAGAAGTAGAGGTGGTAGTCGTTTTTTGTGTGTGATTGTTGATGATTTTTCACGTTATGTTTGGCTACTTTTCTTGAGTAGTAAAGTGCCAAAGAATTTTTGGGCCGAAGCCTTCAACACATCATGCCATATTTATAACCATGTTATGATCCGAAAAATGCTTAATAAAACTCCCTACGAATTGCTTAAAGGAAGAAAGCCTAATTTATCCTATTTGAAATGCTTTGGAAGCAAATGCTTTGTTCACAACAATGGAAAGGATAATTTGGGTAAATTTGATGCTCGTAGTGATGAGGCCGTTTTTGTTGGATATTCGGATCGTAGCAAGACTTATAAAGTGTACAATAAACGAACTATGAAAATGGAAGAAAGTGTACATGTCATTTTTGATGAGTCTAATCTTTTTCATTCTAATGAACAGGAAGAGGATGATGAAGATGAGGACTTTGAGCTTGGAATGATTCGACATGACATGGATGGAGTACATAACGAGGAAGAGACCATTTCACAGTTGAATCCACTGTTGAATGGTGAGGCAGGTCAAAATTCAGGGGGAATGAATCCACTTTCTGACCAAAATGAGGCTAATACATCCAGGGGGAATGGGGAACCACATGAACTGAATGAACAACCAGAAACAAACCCCCATTCAAACTCGCCAAATGAACCAGATGTCACTGTGGAACCCACTGTGACATTAGAACCCGAAAATGCCTCAAGCTCACAAATCGTACCTAGAAAGTGGAAGCACCAATCATCTCACCCCCTCTCAAACTTAACCAGTGACCTGAACTCGGGAAGAAAGACAAGAGCATCCCTCAATGATTTCTTTACATTTCATGCGTTACTCTCACAAACTGAACCGACAAATATCACCAAAGCTCTTGAAGATGCAAATTGGGTGATAGAGATGCAAGAGGAACTTAATCAATTCAAGAGGATTGAGGGTACTCGGATGCGGATTACGCCGAAAGCAAGTATGTTAGTGCCGCATTGTGTTGCGCGCAAATTCTATGGGTTCGACAACAATTGAAAGACTATGGTAATGTATTCGATTCCACTCCTATTTTTTTGTGATAATACAAGTGCCATAAACATTTCTAAGAACCCGATACAACACTCGAGGACTAAACACATTGACATAAGACATCACTATTTACGTGATCATGTGGAAAAAGGTCAAATCCGTCTTAACTTTTGTAGAACCGAAAATCAAATTGCCGACATTTTTACAAAACCGCTTGAAAGAGAACAATTCATAAAACTTCGGTTGGAAATTGGTTTGTTGGATTGCGCATAATTCTATGAGTAGACTGGTTTGACTTGTCGCGAGTCTCCAAATTAGTATTTTTAACTACTACAAACGCAAACTAATAGTTAGTGTAAGTAGAGGTCGATCCCACAAGGAAGGTGTTTTGTTTATTAAATTTGTGTAAAAGCAAGTAACTAAAGGGGGGTTTTGAAATGTTGATATTCTATGTCTACTAAAACAAGAATGAAATGAAATATCAAGACAATATAATAATTGAAAATGTGTAACAAATATGAGAATGATTCTTGGACCAAGTAATTTCCACCAACAAGTTATGAATTGATTATTGACTCTTCTATTCTATTTCAATATTGAGTACTTTGCTATGAAGTTGTTGACTTCTAATTCCACTTATGAATGATTATTAGTTACAAGCGTAAACAAATATTCCTTACAATATCGTCAATTTAGTCAAGCGCTCAATTGTATCGAGATTGTAGATTAAAGCGATGGAATTTAGCAAAGATAAACGAATGAAGAAAACAAGCGTTGCTTCACTTTGGTTCATACAAATTTAGTCTTTTATAACTCAACGATGATGAAAGCATACGAATTGATGAATTATAATTGCTACAATGAAATAGATAAACAAACAAAAGATTCATTCATCTAATCTAGCAATGGTTAATTAACTAATGACAACTAGTTGATCATTCTAGGTGCATAATTAACAAACCAACAATAATGCAAACTAAATTTGATACTCTAATAATGAAATAGAAATAGAATAAGAGTCTTACAATTCAAACTAACTTGGCTTCAAGAACTTGTTCCAAGATGTAGAACTTAGCCTTCCATACAAAATAACTAAAACAAACTAGAAATTTAAAGTATTTTCTATGTATTATGATGATTAAAAGATGGAAGAAGATATGTCTAAAGTGATCAACAATCCCTCCTTTTATAGGTCTTCAAAGAGCATCTTCATAAATCCTAATAAAACCTCATAAAACCTCATAAAGTATGGGCATAATGGCTGAATTAAAGAGGAATTAGAAGAGTCGTCGGAATCCAATGCTCAGCCTCTCCACGCAGCTAGCCTCTCCTCGCAGCTAGCTAGTAGCCGCGCCACGCAGCTAGCCGCTCCTCGCAGCCTGCTTTTCTTCTCTTTTACGCATTTTGACTCATTGTTTTGGGCTTTGACTTGCTTCAGAATCAACACTCTCATGACATCCTTAGCCCAATACTAACCTCTAAAGAAGCCCTTCTCCACTCATAGCAAGAAATCAATCCAATTACCCCATTAAAACACACAAGTCCATTACCAAACCAACACTCAAGACATAAGCACTAACATCCCCAAATATACTTCTTAACCCATCATTTAATCATCAAAATAACTTTATTAACCCCTACTAAACTAGACTAATCAAACGCTCCCACGCTTAGACCTTTACTCGTCCTCGAGTAAAACTCAAGGATAAGTCAAAGAGAACCCACACCAAGGTCTATATAGCAAAACGTGAGTAGCTTGCTCCAACTCTAAACACCACAATTAATCACTACTACTCCAACTATCTCTCAATACTTAATCCCTCCGAGTAGGTACATGGTCTCAACAAAGTGCACGTCCAAATCCTAAAATAATGACCATGTGACCCAAGTTCCCAACCAAACAACATCTAAGCCAAACGATAAATCAAAACACAAAGACACAATGTATTTAAACTTATCACACTTCACCACCCAACCCCCCTTATTACTTCAAATGATTAAATCCCGAACCACCCTTCAAACCTCCTTATGTCGCCAACTCCAAGGTAGATCAAGTAATCAAGTAACTTTTTTTTTTTTTTCTTTCCTATTCCCTCATTTTGCCTAGATCGCCCGCCCTTGCGGGTTTTCGATCTAGCTTTTATTCCTTACACTACTCTCATGGCACGCATCTCAATTCTTCATTTTACCCGGAATGCCCTTTCGGGTTTTCACTCCGTCCTCGGCCATTTCACCCAATCTTGCCTAGGCGCCCGCCCTTGCGGGTTTTCACCTAGCCAGGTTCTTTCTTTTCTTGTTTTTTTCTTTCTCATTTTTTTTTTTTTTTTTTTTTTAACAGAATAAAATATATACAACATGGAATTCCCTCCCCCACGCTTAATCTTCACATTGCCCTCAATGGGAGGAACAACAAAAAGTAAGACATGGAAAAGAGAAAGAAAAACATACCAAAGGACTTCAAGGACCGGAGGGATCTCCGGTACCATCACTCTTAGAGGCATGATCCGCCTCCCTAAGTTCCCGTGTTTTAGCAAAGTCATCCCACTTACTATTCAAAGACCGAACAAGCTCATGTGTCTCCAAAAGCATATTAGAAAGTGCGGCGAGCTTATCATCGGTCCTAACTTGCCTAGCATCCACCTCTTTCCTCCAAGTATCAACCTCTTTCATCCAAACTTGATCATAAGTAGCCACGGAAGTAGTAGCAACCGACCGTGTAGCCGTAGTATCTTTACCACTTCTAGCACCATCACCATCACCATTACCCTCCGCATCGTCATTAGACGTACTACCCCTACTAAGCTCGTCGGATCCCTCATCTTCACTTCCATCTTCTCCATCCATTAAAGAATCAAGATCAGGATCGGGGCTAACAAAGAAATCCTCCGTCACTTCCCCATAAGTCAAAGGCTCGTCCTCCGAAGGAGGCATTTTCAAATAAGGATCATTCTTGGGACCCCAACACCAAAAGTAAGTACCCTCTACCAACCGAGGCCGTAGCAACTTAGCTTGGATCAAACAAGGAATATCCAAAAGATAGTTATCCATCAAAGGCACTTCATCATCCCCCACATCTATCTTCAAATGTTTCATTATCAAAGTCACCAAACCCCCACCACCAATCCTAGTTCCCTTCTTAGTACCCATTCGTAAGCAAGATTTCACAAAAAGAGCAACCCAATCGGGGACACCCTCACCCTCCGGAGTCATAGCCCATAAATAACCAAATTGGACACGAGGGAGTTTAGTGGGTTCCCCTTTACAAAGGAATGTATTGGCTATCAAACGGTGAGCAAGCCTAAGACAAGGATGAGGGATTTTTGAGCTTATTTCACCTTGTTTCGCTTTTGTATCCAAACCCGTCAACTCCTTCCACCATTGAGTTTCCGCCTCTTTACCTAAACCCTTATATGTCACCTCACTCATCTCCTTAATACCAAAAGCTTTTCTCAACCCCGCATAAGTTAAAGAATGAGGCTTTCCTTTCAAACGGAAGGTGATTTTAGGAGTTTTATTGGACTCTCCCGACAATGTCAAGGTGGATAAGAACTCTAAAGTGTATCTCCTATAAGTGTGGGCTCCCTTAGTCATGAAATTCTCCAAACCAACACATTTCAACAAAGACTTCACTACATCAAGCATTCCCAATTTCTCTAATGTGTCATGACAAAGGAATCGGGTTTCCGTCATATGACGGTCATGTAAATCATCCCAAATTTGGCCTTGTGTTAGTGTTAAAGAAACGGGTTTAGGAATGGGTATTCGTCTAGGAATAATGGTGGTTGTTTTTGAAGTGGTGTGGGTAATTTTTTGTGTTTTGGTGGGTGGTTGTGAGGTAGAAACGGTGGTGGTGCCGCGTTTATTGGTTCGCATCCCGACAAAGACAACAATGCACAACAAAGAACAATTCCAATTGCTCAAGAACAACAACAAAGCTCACCTACAACTCCAAATCTCCCTCAACAAAGAACAATTTCAATTAATTCAATCACAAGACCAATAAATCACCAACAAAAACTCAAGAAACAATGATAATTCCTTTAAATTAAAGCTAAAATTAAAATTCAAGCATAAAATTAAAAGGAAGAGACAAAGTATGAAATTGTTACCCAAAAGATGAGAAATTTGTTCTTCTATATGAAAAATGATAATGTAATCTCCTTATTGCTGAAAATTGACCCAAAAATCGAACCTTGCAACACAGAAAATTCGAAATTTCCGAAACCCCAATGGTAGGGTATCAAATTTCCGAAAATTACACTAGTAGAAAGAATTCAATAAAAATTGTTGTTTGAGAAGCGAAGCAAAGATGTGAACTAAGTAAGAATGAATTGAGCGTGTGGGAATGGTTCTACGGTTGCAAATAAGAGCCTCGAACGAATTTCCAGTTGACAGAATTTGGGGCTGATTTTTTTGAAGTATCTGGGAACGGAATGAAGGAGAGGGAAGCTAGGGTATTCGTACCTGAAGTTAGCGGCGTGGGGCGGCAGAACGACCGCGTGAGGCGGCTAAAAAAACAGGGAGGAGAGCCGCGTGGTGGCTGCCGTGGCCGCGAGGGGTGACTGCGGCTGCGTGGGGCGGCAAAAGGCCGCGTGGTGCGGCTGTCAAAACAGGAGGAATCGCCGCGTGAGGGTGGCTGGTGCCGCGTGGGGCTGCTGTTGCGCGAGGTAGCTGCTATGCGCGGCTGTTCACGTCAATTCCATGTTTTGATTTTTTTTTTTTTTTTTTCTTTTTCTCTTTACCTACAAAACATAAACATAAGTAAATTAGATTAAAAGAAACTAATCTAATAACAAGCAAATAGAACTACATAAAATAAATAAAATAAAATAAAAGAAAATTGGGTTGCCTCCCGTAAAGCGCCTTAGTTAATGTCGTGGCTCGACATGGGAATGAGAAGCTTAATCTTCATAAATTGGGTCGATAAGATTAACTTCCTCGACCGTTTCATTTTGAAATCCGTCATAATACGGTTTGAGACGGTGTCCATTCACTTTGAAAATCTTCTCCGTAGACGGACTACGAATCTCCACCGCTCCATGTGGAAATACTTGAGTGACAATAAATGGGCCAACCCATCTTGACCGTAGCTTACCTGGAAATAAGCGAAGACGGGAGATGTAAAGCAAAACCTTTTGACCAACGGAAAAAGTCTTCCTAGAAAGCATCTTATCATGCCACGCCTTTGTTCGCTCTTTGAAAATTGCCGCATTTTCATACGACTCATTTCTAATCTCCTCTAACTCTTGCAATTGCAACTTCCGGTGCACACCCGACTCATCCATTCTCATGTTTAAAGTTTTTACCGCCCAAAAAGCCTTGTGCTCAAGCTCGACCGGAATATGACAAGACTTACCAAAAACAAACCGGTATGGTGACATACCAATAAGAGTTTTATAGGCCGTTCTATACGCCCATAATGCATCATCCAACCTCAAGCTCCAATCTTTCCGATTCGGATTCACCGTCTTTTCCAAGATTGACTTCCCCTCTCTATTGGACACTTCGGCTTGGCCATTTGTTTGAGGATGGTAAGCGGTAGATACCTTGTGAGTGACGCAATATTTCTTTAAAAGTGCTTCTACCGTCCTATTGCAAAAGTGTGTTCCTCTATCGCTTATCATTGCTCGTGGAATTCCGAACCTAGAAAAGATGTTAGACTTGAGAAAATCTGCAACAACTTTAGCATCGTTAGTCCTAGTGGGTTTAGCTTCCACCCACTTCGATACATAATCAACGGCAAGAAGTACATATAAGAAACCATGAGACATGGGAAATGGACCCATAAAATCTATACCCCACACATCAAAAATTTCACAATAAAGCATAGGGGTTTGAGGCATCTCGTTACGACGAGAAATGTTACCACTCCGTTGACAATTGTCACAAGTTTTGACAAAACCATGGGCATCCCGAAACAAGCTTGGCCAATAGAAGCCACAATCAAGCACTTTCTTTGCGGTCCTCCTAGCTCCAAAGTGTCCCCCACAAGCATAGGAATGACAAAAAGTTAGAATAGAGCTCATCTCATTTTCCGGAACACATCTCCTCACCACTTGATCCGAGCAATGCTTCCATAAGTAAGGATCATCCCAAACATAGTATTTGGCATCACTCCGTATCTTCTCCTTTTGGGATTTGGAGAAACCTGTAGGAAATGCATTGGAAACAAGAAAGTTAACAATGTTAGCATACCAAGGAGAAACGGAAGTAAGGGCAAAGAGTGTTTCATCGGAAAATGTGCCTCGAATAGGCTCCGCAAGTTTCTCCACATTCACTAACCGACTTAAGTGGTCCGCAACCACATTTTCGGCCCCTTTCTTGTCTTTCACCTCTATGTCAAATTCACTTAGTAACAATACCCATCGGAGAAGCCTTGGCTTAGCCTCTTTCTTTGTCATCAAATACCTAAGAGCGGCATGATCGGTGAAAACCACTACTTTAGTACCAAGTAGATAGGATCTAAACTTTTCTAAAGCAAATACCACCGCCAACATCTCCTTTTCGGTAGTAGAATAGTTCTTCTGAGCCTCATTGAGAGTCAAAGAGGCATAGTAGATCACATGGGGCACTCTCCCAACTCGTTGACCCAAGACGGCACCGACGGCGTAGTCACTAGCATCACACATAAGCTCAAATGGAAGAGACCAATTTGGAGCTTGTATGATTGGAGCCGACGTCAACTTCTCCTTTAGCTTGTCAAATGCCTCCTTACACGCTAAGTCAAACTCGAATTCGACCTCCTTTTGCAATAATTTGCACAATGGTGAAGCTACCTTGGAAAAGTCCTTGATAAACCGCCTATAAAAACCTGCATGACCAAGGAAAGAGCGAACTTCACGAACATTAGTAGGGTGAGGAAGTGATTGAATAGTGTCAATTTTGGCTTTATCAACCTCAATTCCCTTAGAGGAAACCACATGCCCAAGTACAATACCTTGCTCTACCATAAAATGACATTTCTCAGAATTTAAGACAAGGTTAGTATCAATGCATCTCCTAAGCACAAGAGATAAATGAGTCAAACAACTATCAAAGGAATCACCATGCACGGTAAAGTCATCCATGAAAACTTCAATGAAATTCTCAACATATTCCGAGAAAATACTAACCATGCATCGTTGAAAAGGTGCGGGAGCATTACATAACCCAAATGGCATGCGTCGATACGCAAAGGTGCCAAATGGACAAGTAAAGGTGGTCTTATCTTGATCTTCGGGCGCAATAGCAATTTGAAAATAGCCCGAATAACCATCTAAAAACAATAAAAAGGTTTACCAGCAAGCCTCTCAAGCATTTGATCAATAAAAGGCAAGGGAAAGTGATCCTTCCTTGTCACCGCATTGAGTCTACGGTAGTCGATACAAACACGCCACCCATTTTGTACTCGGGTGGGAACCAATTCTCCATGTTGATTTTCTACAACCGTTACTCCACTTTTCTTTGGCACCACTTGAGTAGGGCTCACCCACTTGCTATCGGATATTGGGTATATCATACCCACTTGCAAAAGCTTTAGGATCTCTTTCTTCACCACCTCCATCATAGGTGGATTCAAGCGCCTTTGTGGTTGCCTTACCGGTTTAGCATCCTCTTCCAAGAATATGTGGTGCATACAAGTGGTTGGACTAATACCCTTGATGTCGGCAATAGTCCATCCAATTGCAAGCTTATTCTCCTTAAGAACCCCCACCAACTTTACCTCTTGCTCCTCGGTAAGCTTGCTAGAAATGATCACCGGTAAAGTTTCTTCATCACCTAGAAAAACATACTTCAAATGGGAAGGTAATGGTTTCAACTCAACCACGGGTGCCTGCAAAACTGACGGCAACAATTTCTCACTAGGCAAAGTTAGAGTTAAAGGTTTAGAAAATGAAGGTATTATAGGAAGCCTTTCCATCTTGGCTAAAGAAGCCACCACTTTCTTCAAATCATGAGATAGAGAAAAACTTAAATCATCACAAGACAAGCTATTGTCAATAGCTACGAGTAAGTCATCTCCTCCATTCACATTGAACACATCCTGCACTAAAGGCTCCAAAATATCAATCATGAAACAAGAATGATCATCACGAGGATATTTCATAGAATCATAGATATTAAAATTAACCACTTGACCATCGGCTTCCATAGTAAGAGAGCCATTAGACACATCAATTTTAGTACTTGCGGTTCTCAAGAATGGCCTACCTAGAAGAATAGGAGCCGCATGTGAATCATGTTCCATTTCAAGTACATAAAAATCAGCGGGAAAAATTAATTTATCTACCATTACAAGTACATCCTTAACCACTCCCTTAGGATAAGCATTTGAACGATCGGCCAATTGAATTACTACCCCTGTTTTAACTAATGGCCCCAATTTCAATGACTTGTATAAAGAATAAGGGAGAACATTAATTGAAGCACCTAAATCAAGCATAGCATTAGGGATAGTGGTGTCTCCTAAGGTACAAGGCACGGTAAACATACCCGGGTCACTACACTTAGGTGGCAACTTATGTTGAAACAAAGCCGACACATGTTCATTAACTTTAACTCTTTGGACACCCTTCAACTTTTGATTCCTTTTTATGGTACACAACTCTTTAAGAAACTTAGCATACCTAGGCACACTTTTCAATAAATCTAATAAAGGGATATTTACCTCGCATTTCCGGAAGGTCTCATAGACATCCTTGTCTTGTGTGGGGCGACTTTTCCTCTTGAGTGCCTCGGGAAACGGTGGAGCATCCACATGAGTAGGTGTAACAATCGGTGGTACTTCCTCCTCTTGAACCAACGGTGAGGTGACAATGGGTTCAACCACTAACTCCTCCTCTTGCTCAATAATCTTTGCTTTTGGCCCTTGCAACTCCTTCCCACTCCTTAAAGTAATAGCACTCGCATTAGGCTTAGGATTAGGAATAGTTTGGGAAGGTAGCTTACCAGAATCTTTAGCTTCAAGTCTCCCAAGAGCACTAGACATTTGCCCAAATTGATTTTCCAAGTTTTGAATGCTAGCCTTTGTCTCTTGTTGAAATTGCACTTGATTAGCTTGCATAGTGGCCACATTAGAAGTAAGAGCCCGAATCATTTCCTCCGTAGACATGGATGGGGTGGAGGTTTGACCTTGAGAGGAGAATGAGTTCGAACCTTGTTGCCTCGGAATGAACCTTGGTTTAGATTGACCAAATTGTTGTCCAAATGATGAGCCTTGATTTTGTTGGCCTTGTAGTTGCAAGCCGCCTTGGGGATTCCCATATTGGAAACCGGGATGGTCTCTCCGCATAGGATTATAGTAAGCGGCCTTGACCTCTTCGGTCTCCTCTTGGATAAGTGGGCACCGATCGGTGACATGAACATTGGATGAGCAAAGACCACAAGCTTGCACTTGTTGCTTATTCCCCATGAGCATCTCCCTCATTAAGGAAGTCAAATCTTCAACCTTGCTCTCCAATGATGGGTTGGAGCTAGAATTTGCCATGCTAACCCTTCTTGTGGTGGACCCCACACCAAATCGTCGTGAGCTAGAAGCAAGCTCACTCAACAACGCATTAGCTTCATCCGGATTCTTGTTGAGTATTCCACCGCCACTAGCACCATGAACCATCCGAGCATCTTCCGGTAATAACCCTCCAACAAAGTAGAGGATGAGATCTTGGTCACTATACCCATGGTATGGGCATCGTGCACATAACTTCTTGAATCGCTCCCAATACTCGTAAAGTGTTTCATCATTCTTTTGCTCCACATTTGAGATCTCCTTCTTAAGATGGGAAGATTTGGAGGCGGGATAATACTTATCAAGAAACACCGTCTTCATTTCGGCCCAAGTAGTGATACTACCCGGTGGGAGGTAGTACAACCAATCATTAGCGGAATCCTTTAATGAAAAAGGGAATGCCCTCAACTTGATTTGCTCTTCGGTAACATTGTTCGGTTTCATGCTAGTGCATACCACATGAAATATCGATAAATGTTTGTTTGGATCCTCACCACTTAACCCATGGAATGAGGGTAATAAGTGGATTAAACCCGACTTCAACTCAAATGTGACACCGTCATCCAAGTCCGGAAATGTAATGCACAAAGGTTGTTGAGTAAGGTCGGGAGCGATGAGCTCCTTCAAAGTCCTAGTTTCTCGTGCCATGTTGATCTTTTCTTTCTCCTCTTTCTTGTCTTGGTTGTTGAATTGAAGCTTTCTCCTTGTCTCCCTTCTTATCTGAAAAAGAGTTTTCTCCAATTCTGGATCAAAATCTAACAATTCCTTGTTAGTAGAACGGGTGTCCGGCATAAACCCAAACACCAAAACTAAACTAAAAATAAATAAATAAATAAATAAAAACAATTGCACAAATAAATAAACAATAGCCTTCCCCGGCAACGGCGCCAAAATTTGGTTTGACTTGTCGCGAGTCTCCAAATTAGTATTTTTAACTACTACAAACGCAAACTAATAGTTAGTGTAAGTAGAGGTCGATCCCACAAGGAAGGTGTTTTGTTTATTAAATTTGTGTAAAAGCAAGTAACTAAAGGGGGGGTTTTGATATGTTGATATTCTATGTCTACTAAAACAAGAATGAAATGAAATATCAAGACAATATAATAATTGAAAAT
>JAIUZE010005598.1:0-90987 GCA_022085475.1 Heliosperma pusillum
CTTTGGCAATGGTGGCACTCCACGTTACCTTCATCGCTCTTTGTCTTGCCTTGTGAGCTACTGCTAGACTCACCAGGCCCACTCTTGCCTTGCCCTGGCTTTTTGAACTTCGGCTTTCCTACAGCTAGGTTTGCCTTAGCCTTGCCCATACCTTTGCCCTTGTTGCCAATCATGAGAACGTCCTGTTTCAGACTCCCACTCAAATTCAGATCACTCTCTGTCTGTACAAGGAGTGAGTAGAGCTGATGAAGACTCTTCTTCATATCATTCATATAGTAAGTTGCCCTGAAAAGGGCAAAACCATCATGAAGTGAATGAAGAACGCGGTCTATGACGATCTTCTCATCGATTTTGCAACCAAGTGCCTCCAGTTTCTCGACATTCTCAATCATGTCAAGAATGTGTGGGCTACCGCTTGGCCCTTCTGAGTTTTCGCCTCAAAGAAGCGACAGGTATGCTCATAGCTAACGATCCTCGGAGCTTTTCCGAGACTCGTTAGAGAGCGTGGTGAAAATCTTGTTTGCACTTTGGGCAATGAATCGCCTTTGCAAATTTGATTCCATTGAAAAGATGAGTACGTTCTTTATCGCACCCGCCTTCATTACGAAATCACTATAAGAAAGTGATTCATTTGCTCCTGCATTGGGGCCTGGGTTTGGCGGAAGTGGCTCAGTCAAGTACTTGAGCTTACCGTTAGCAATGGCAGCATTCCGTAATGCCGCTTCCCAGTCCGCAAAGTTGGACCCGTTATTTTTCAGTCGCGTTGACTGATTCATAGTATCCATGAACATCTTAAGCCAGGACTCACGTCCGAGCGTGGCACTTGGCATTGGGTCATCAGTATGGCCAGCCATTTTGTTATTTAGCAGTTATATCTGTATATAACGAATTCAAAACTGTGAAAAGAAAATAAATATGATAAGTATTCATCGTTTTAAATTTTGAGTCTAATGAAAAACTGTTTAATGCGATAACTCGTGCATTTATACAATTGACCTCCCTCAAGAATTATATAAATGATCCCAAGACTCAATTTCTGTAAATTGATAAGCCAACCTCTTGGCTAATTCTACTTTTAGAATTCCTGGTCGATAAATTTCTGTAAATTCTATCTTTAGTCCATCATAATCACGAGATATTACTCGTACTATAATGTTGAGATAAAATAGGTCAACACTCACTACTTACCCAACGTAGAAGGGGTCATATTATGACTTCCGACGAAGAAGGGGTTCATAGTAGTTTTCCCTATAAAGACTAGTCTCAATTTTAGTTATAGGGGAAGGTCCCATCATCTTAACTTTAATTCATTTTAAGTGAACGAATGTCTAGCAACTCGAGAATGATTTAAACTAAGGTGATGGCCCTAAAAGCGAGTGACATTTGTATGTCCATGATTAAAATATTCAAACTGTATGAATCATTTTCATGCATTTTTAGTTTAGGTGGTTTGGTTTAGGCGGAATATGATGCAATTATCTATCATGTGATGGAAAGTAAACGAGAATGAAAAACGTAAAAGGAAAAACATGTCCTAGTGTGGCCTATCCTACCAAAAAGAATGAAATACAACTTGGAATCCAACTGATTGGACCCTCGAAGCTTGACTTGATCACCCTTCTTGGTCCATGTAGCGGGAGTGAGCTCCAATCTCCATCTTTAGTCTTCTTTGAAATTACAACAAATAAAATTACATTGATCCTATTTATTACATACTAATTTCAAAAACCCAAAACTAAAAATAATGGAGATTCGAGATCTCAAAATACATCCAAGACTATGTTACCATCATTACGGTAACACAATCTACTAAGGTCACACTAAGTTACAACTGATTGTAAAAATACGTTAAAGATTCATTCAAACAATCCAAAACATATTATAAAAGCACCAACTAAAATAAAACATGCAAGACATAATACATTTATTACGTTGTTTTATTATCCAAACCACCCTTTTAACATAGATTATAATTATGTGGTGATTCTGTAATTACCCACATTAATTACAATCTCGATTCATTTTACTGATAAAATGAACTATCCTAAACATTTCAAACTACTTTAAAATGTTAGATATTTAGCATATGTGAACCGTTTCACATTAATTATACACAATCCGAATGATGTACAATTAAAGGCCCAAAAAAACTTTGTATACAGCAGAAAAACTGTAAAAAAATTTCGGCAGAAATTTTTTATTTTTATTTTTTTCCGGCAAGATGGTCCTTATCGACAAAATAGGGAAAAATTAATATCCTTTCAAATGATAAACTCATTCAACATCATTTCCATTTTCCTTTTAATCTAATCTTTATTAAATTAAAACATCTACAAATCTTTTGTATGTTATTTTAACAGATTAAAAATAACAAAATAAATCTAAATGAAAACGAATACGAAAGGAAATACGATTCTGAATAGTGCTCAATCGAGAAGAAATTAAACAATTAAGTCTCTCGATCGAAAAGAAAAACGTGTCGATCGAGTATACTGTTTACTCGATCGACTAATTCTTCCTAGTCGTCAAACAGGGATCTCGATCGAGTATAAACATCACTCGATCGAGAAACTCAAGTTCTCCATCGAGCGAACAAGCTACTCGATCGACCTAAAATATGAGAAAACAAAGTTTCTCGATCGAGACACACAAGAACTCGATCGAGACAAAAACTCTCAAAACCTTCTCGATCGAGACACTCAAGTCCTTGATCGAGACAAACACACAGCAGAGGAAAAACAGTTTCGGTTTATGAAATCAAATTAAACAATTTCGTGGCTTATGCTCTGATACCACTTGTGGGAAATCGGTATTCTCACAATACAATTATTATAGGATTATAACGAAAAAGCAATAACTTGATTATGCGAGTCATAAACGAAAACAAAGAAAAATAGAGATTTAGAAATCAACCTCCGGTCCTAGCAATAGGCGTAAAGAACAGAGATATCAAGATAGATATCCTCCTAATCGTTGCACCCAAGATGCTCCGAGAAATACCCTTTTCCTTTGCTAGAAAGAGAACCTCTTGCACGATCTCACTGATGAGAAGGAGGTTTTGTGTTTTGTGAAAGAGTTACTGTTAACTTTCTTTCTTGTGTTGTGTGTATAATGAGATGGAGGCTCCAGTGAGAATAGATTAGGTTTTAGAATTTTTCTTCTTCTCTTTCAATTCTCACGGCTCCTTAGGGTTTTATATGGGGAGATTTTGTCTCCTCAAAATAACTACCCATTGACCGAAAAACAGAGTGTATCTGGACACTTTTGTTTCGGTTATCTTAGCTTCCAATATAATGTAATATATTATAATCGTCGTTTGTCATGGACCGACATCATTATAATACATCATTAGTTATAAATATCCGTATATTTATAATTTGCCAATTAATTATAACGGTTCATGATTAATTAGCTCACATTATATACAACAATTAAATATAACATTTTATATCCAATTTACGAATTACAGTTAATTCGTCTCAGCTAACTTTATTTAATCATTATTAAATAATCGTCTCATCATCACATTGACTAACCTTTTAGTCAAATACACTGACTAACCTTTTAGTCATATAATAGGGCATCAATATGATTATTTTCTCAAATAATCACATCTCTCAAACATATCCTTTAGGTGTGACTTTTAGGGACCAGTTGATCACCGCCATCTGTATGACAATAACGTCAAACTTATCTAGCAAGCCAACCGTTATTGATAAACGTTAATCAACTAATTATTATACAAAGTATACCCTGTGAACCTACAGAGATTTATTTATGTTATTGCACTAACTGTGGAGGACACTGGCTCCAACACAAACTAATGTAAACTACACAGCTAAGGGTGAATCACTGTAAGTACAACGCTCGCTAGCTCACTCGTCATACCCCGTACAACACTAACCTGCAACCTGTTCATTCATGAAACATCAATGCCACAGTCACTGGGAAGTAAATCGGGGTTCTCCCAGCCATATCACATCAAAACGTACATAAGCAAGCATATAAGCTTGTATCATCAAGAAACATATATTTATCATGGCGGATATGAGAATAACATTACCATAATAACGATATACGAGTATAAGAGTCATCATTCATCATCATCATCCTACAATACATGACTCGGGGAAGACTCACTTTGACAACCATATAGATCGGTAAGGGCTTGCATCTCACCATTAACGACCATATGCTTGAGAAGGTTAGGGACTCGGCAGACAAACCAAACACCAGCATCCAACAAATCCAAGTATACAATCCAGTATGTATCAGATATAAGCAAACACACTCTCACGGTAAATGACACGCACTAGCATCTGCACTTTGCAAGACAAGACGAAGTAGTCCATGAGATAAACATTTCCATGAACCTTATACAATAAATATTTCGTATACTCAAGATTCTAATCCTCCCGGTAGGCTGACGATAATATAATACGGTCCTAGTCTAAACCTGGCCAGACTCTCGGAATAGACATGTTCCGATTCAACATGCGTTCCACATTTCGCATCCAAGACTCGATCCTTTAGATAAACCACACGGAATCGAGTACCCCCAATTCGGCTAAACGAGTCGAAAGAGGCGAAAAGAGTACAAGCACCATCTTACGGCTAAACCACACGAAAGTTGGGGTCAAGAATAAACAAGCAAGTACGCTACATGCAATGATACCACCTCACAAGGATACAACAGTTGACGTCCGGGTAGATCAACGCTATGCGTTCACCTCCCAACAACGTCGTCGTATCCTAACTAACAAATGCACAAGCAT
This sequence comes from Heliosperma pusillum, assembly GCA_022085475.1. NCBI lineage: Eukaryota > Viridiplantae > Streptophyta > Magnoliopsida > Caryophyllales > Caryophyllaceae > Heliosperma > Heliosperma pusillum. The sequence continues at coordinate 4,776 of JAIUZE010005598.1, forward strand.
TAACGCTTTACCCTTATCGCTCCGACATCAAGCCTAACGAGTAAAGAGGTGCCATCAGAAAATGAGAGTTCATGATCGTGCTTGTCGCGAGCCCGATACAAAGATAAATTACCCAGACTAGGCTAATAACAAATTAATGTAATTAGGGAAGTAGGGGTCGATCCTCAGGGAGATGGTGTTTCCTATAGAATGTGAAGTGTCTCGCAATTGGGTTTTATCTAACGAGTTTCTGGGTTTTGGAGTTTTAATGTCTAAACTAACAGAAAGCATAAATGAAAACAAAATAAAAGCAAATGAAGATGAAAGCAATAAAACAAATGATGAATTAACAATAATGAAAAGCATCTAGGGAAGTAGGTTCACACATGTAGATTGACATATTGATGAAATTGGATTTAGGACATGCAAATAATTCATTGTGAGTTCGTAAGAATGATGTGTTCATTACAATCATAGATCAGATGGTCTAGCAGGCTTTTAGGCAATTTACTAGGTCTTAATCCACCATGTCATGCTTTGTCTATTCAATTCGCGTATCTCTACCTTGGAAAAGAATTCCATGCTAGTCAATGATTTTGATCAGGAATCGTCAACTATCGTTATAGTCCAAACATGCATAGACACAATGTTTTAAAAGCACAATTTCTTTTCTCCAATTATCATCTTTTAATCAATCTAACATGGCTACCCTACACCCTAGAAAGGTGACTACTCACTCATGATAATGTTTATATCTAAGATGATGAGGGTAATAAAAACTAGGATAGACATGTTTAGTTGATTTTGACAATAATTTAAGACTCTTTATGTGGCGATAATAACGATGCTAATTGATAATCTAAGAATTGAAATTACGATTATAACGGTACTAAAATGAATCTAAGATAATATGTATGGAAAATAACAATAAAATAGAAAACAATAAGGACATTAAACAAAGGATAAAATAGAAATACCTAGGTGATGATCAACAACGAAAGCGATAACAATAATAGAAATCCCTTGCATAGAATAATCGTTCCTTGAATTACAACACTTGAACCCAACAAAGTAGATTACAAAGATTGAAATTCTTATTGATCTAAACTAAGGTTTTGATGTAGAATGGACAGAAATAAACTAAGAACTAAAGACAAAAGAAGAAAATGATCTAAACTAGAATTTCTAAACTAAAGAGAAAAGTTAGAAAATAAGAGGTGTTGTGTGTGAGATGATATGAGATTGAGATGAGTTGCGTTGAGAAGAGGGGCTGGAGCATACTTTATATAGCATTAGGGTTTCGTGGGGAAGGGGTCGAGCATTGAACATATAGGACAAAAGAAGGAAGTTGAAGCAATTTGCTCGAAGCAGCAGAGATACCCGATCGGGTACACACTTACTCGATCGGGTAAGTTGTCATCTAGAAGCTTTTGACTAACGTTTCATCTCCCTTTGCTTTGACTTGACTTCCATCATCCCCCTTGACCTCTTCAATCGGGTTTGTTAATAGGGTTTGATGTAAAGCGATGAATTCTTCCGCCTAATTGATTGATCCTCCAAAAACTGCGACATCGTCTTTTACTTCTTCTCTCTTTTGAGTTAGTGAACCTTCTTGAAATGCCTTTGACATGGTCAAGCTTGCTTCTTCAAATCGTCGGGTTCTAGGCAAATGCTCAGAAATATAGAAAAAGGGCGTAGAAACGTCATTTTCCCTACAAAACAGTTTAGAACACAGGAATCCGCCTAGAAGACGATATTAGCTCATAAAATGGCTTAACAAAGCACAAATGACATATAAAACCGAGCTAAAATGATGGTTAAAATCATACAAATATTCACTTATCAAACTCCCCCAAGCTAAACCTTTGCTTGTCCTCAAGCAAACATAATAAGCAATACAAGGACAAGGGTTGCGAGCATTGGCTACTACATCATCAAGAAACAAATCTCAACGTAAAACTTTGAAAACATAATGAATCATAACCCAAAAACAACGTGGGCAAGAATGATACATAAACATGGCTGAGATTTACATAACGGCGTAGCACAAAGAATTTCACTATAGAATTTTCGGCTCTTGCATGATCTTTTGACAAATTGACTCTCACGGCACACTCGAACACTCATGTATGTAAAAGGTGATTTCTTTATGTGTAAATGTTTTTGAGACACTCACCTATCTATGACTTATGAAAATGTGTCCGCAGTCTAATATGGTAAACAATTCAAAACACAAGTCAAAGATCACAATACACATAGAAAAAAAGCCGAAAAAGAAATGAAGAATGCTTTGGGAAATGGGTGAAAGGTGGACAAATAGTTATGGTCATGTGAAGGTTAGAATGAGCTAGCAACTGACGAATGATAAATGAATACTCAATCCAAACTTTCGGTTAATTCCCACAAGACAAATAGTGAAGCCAGAATGAACAGATTGGCTTATTACACACGAAACACAAGGGTAAACTCCTTCTATTGATTTGACATTTTGAGGAGATACTCACAACTTCTTCTTTTATTTTTTTTTCTTTTTCCGATTTTTTCTTTTCGATTTTTTGATTTTTCTTCTTTTTGAACATCACTTCTTGAATATTCGTACTCCCAAATTCACTTTGTCATTAAGGAACAAAATCTTTTCAAAAGAGCACCCATACACCATAGTCTAGCTACTAGCTCAAAAGGTAGGCATTTTTTATTTGTAGCTATTATTTTGTGAAACATTTGTATGAAGGGGCTTATTTTGAGGGGCAATTCAAAGTGAAAAAGGCTTCAAATCATAGTGAATCATGAATGCAATGCTTATAGAAATGAAATGAGAACCATACTTATGCGTTTTGACATGACCCATATCACAAGGAGAACTACACACACCTAAATGAGACTGGGTATGGATGTACCAGTCTAAAGAGGTTCTACCTTACAATATATGTAGTTTGCCAAATGTCAAGATCAAGCGTACTCATTTATAGATTCATTCCATGCCTACTGTGTACAAGACTTCCCCATGTATGCACAATTCAATGAATATTGAATCATTATGGTTTGAAAGCTCTAAGTTTGGGAAATGTAACATGATAGCATAATAGACAAGCAAGCAAAGCATGAAAAGCATTCAACTGTGTTCAAAATTTTAAAATTTTCTCTTTAAAATCTTCTCTTTCTTTTATTCAAAATTTGAAAAATGATCAACTAAAATGCAAAATGGGAAAATGCAATCCCTCCCCCAAGCTAAACATCACATTGTCCTCAATGTGAGCACAAAGACTAAATATGCAACGAGATGCTTAATGGGAAGAAGGGTAAAAAGGGAAAAATGAAAGAAGAATGAAGCTTACTAGTCAGCGTGGACTCCCCCAAGCTAGTCTTTTGGAGTTGACAAGGAAGGTCTTCAGATATTCTTCAAAAACTCTTTCATTTGCAAAAGAAATCTAACAAAACAACGAAAAAGGGAAAAGCAAAAATAAAATGCAAAATGAAAAGAAACACGGGTTGCCTCCCGAGAAGCGCTTGTTTAACGTCTCGCTTGACGAATTCTTCTATGAAATCATTGGGTTGGGGATTGACGCTCCATATAAACAATATCTAAGCATCCAATGATAGAATTGCTATAGTAGAGTTTCAGTCTGTGTCTAACTGCTTTTCTCCAAAATGAGTTCCTCGATTACTTATCACGGCTCTGGGTACACCAAAACGTGGAAAGTTGATCTTCTTAAATAGTCGTATCACAGCTCTAGCATCATTGGTGGGAAAGGCAATTGCTTCTAACCACTTCGAAACATAGTCAACATCGACTAAGATGTAACGATTTCCGTTAGAAGAGGGAAATGGTCCTTGATAATCAATACCCCAGACATCGAATATTTCGACTTCTAATATGCCGTTTTGAGGCATTTCATGTCTCTTGGATATTTGATCTATTCGTTGACAAGCGTCACAAGCCATAACAAAGTCTTTGGAATCTGTAAACATCGAGGGCCATAAAAACCCGGAATGTATGACTTTGGCTACGGTCTTGGATGGACCATGCTGACCACCATAACCAGATGAGTGGCATCCTTCTAAAACTCCTTTAACTTCCCACTGGGGGACACATCGTCTATAAAGACCATCTGAGCACTGCTTGAAAAGATAAGGGTCGTCCCAAACAAAGAATTTTGCATCATGCAAAAATCGCTTTCTTTGGTTATAAGAAAGGTCAGAAGGTAGCTGGCGACTGACAAGAAAATTGGCAATATCAGCATACCAAGGAGAAGAGTCCGTAATTACCATTAATGAATCATCAGCGAATGAATCATTAATTGGCGTTGGTAATCCTATTTCAGTTACTCTTATCCTTGAGAGGTGGTCAGCGACTACATTTTCTGCTCCTTTCTTATCCCGGATCTCTAGATCAAACTCTTGAAGGAGTAAGATCCATCGGATAAGTCTAGGTTTTGCCTCTTTCTTTGAAAGCAGATATTTCAAGGCAACATGGTCAGTGCAAACAATGACTTTTGATCCTATAAGGTAAGAACGGAATTTGTCTAAGGCATAGACAATGGCAAGGATTTCTTTTTCAGTGGTGGCATAGTTGATTTGGGCAGGATCTAAGGTTTTACTAGCATAGTAAATTGAATGAAGGAACTTTTCCTTTCTTTGCCCCAAAACAGCTCCGACGGCATAATCACTCGCATCGCACATCAGTTCAAATGGCATATTCTAATCAGGTGACTGGATTATAGGCGCGGTGATCAAAGCGCGTTTGATTTTGCTGAATGCCTCAACGCATTCCTTTGTGAAATTAAAAGGTGCATCCTTGAAAAGGAACTCAGTCAGGGACTTGGCTATTTTTAAAAAATCTTTTATAAACCGTCGGTAGAAACCGGCGTGGCCAAGGAAACTCCTGATTCCTTTTACATTAGCAGGTGGTAGTTGTTGTTCAATAACTTGGATCTTAGCTCGATCCACTTCTATACCTATTTCTGAAACAATGTGTCCTAAAACTACACCTTCATTTACCATGAAGTGACACTTTTCCCAATTGAGAACAAGGTCGACCTCTTCACAGCGTTTTAGTACTCTGGATAGATTTGTCAAACAATTATCAAAGGAAATGCCATAGACGCTAAAGTCGTCCATGAATACTTCCATGATAGTTTCAACAAAGTCTGAAAAGATACTAGTCATGCAACGTTGGAAAGTGGCAGGTGCATTACACAAGCCAAATGGCATTCTGCGATAAGCGAAAGTACCATAGGGACAGGTGAAGGTGGTTTTCTCTTGGTCCTCAGGGTGGATAGGAATTTGGAAAAATCCTGAGTAACCATCTAGATAGCAGAAGTATTTGTGACAAGCTAACCTCTCTAGCATTTGAACAATGAAGGGTAGAGGATAGTGATCTTTTCTAGTTGATTGATTCAACTTTCTGTAGTCAATACACATACGCCATCCCGTCACAATCCTTGTGGGGATGAGCTCATTCTTTTCGTTTTTGACTACTGTTGTTCCTCCTTTCTTGGGAATAACTTGAACAGGGCTAACCCATTTCGAGTCAGAGATTGCATAGATTATGCCAGCATCTAGCAATTTCATCACTTCAGCTTTAACTACTTCTTGCATGTTGGGATTAAGACGGCGTTGACCTTGAACACAAGGTTTTTGGCCTTCTTCTAGATTGATTCTATGCATGCAAAAGTCGGGGCTTATGCCAGTGAGATCTTCAAGTTTATATCCTATTGCCTTTTTATGCTTTTTCAAGACAGTCAATAGTGAGGTTAACTGATTTTCATTTAGGAGAGCACTCACTATGACTGGGCAATGTTCAGATTCATCTAAAAAGGCATATTTTAGATTTAAGGGAAGAGGTTTAAGTTCAGGTTTATGTACTTCTGCCTTGGCAGGGGTATCAATTAAGCTTATGAACTCTTGAACTTCTTCTGACGGTATCTCTTTTCCAGTCACGTCCTTTTCCAGCTCACTGATCTCAAAATTGTCGCTCTCAGAGATATCCTCTAACAATAAGATTGCTTCTAAAGGATCCTCAATTATTGAAGGATACAGAGATTCATCAATAATTGAGTCAACAATGTCAAGGAAACAACAAGGTTCTTCAAGCATAGGGCTCTTTATTGCACTGTTTAAGTTGTAGGTGACTTTATCATCACCTACTTCTAGTATCAATTTTCCATTCTTGACATCGATTACTGCTCCCGCAGTGTGTAAGAATGGCCTTCCTAAAATGATAGGGATTTGAGAATCTTCAGCCATGTCTAGCACAATGAAATCGACTGGAATGAAAAATCTTCCTACTTTGACAGGCACATCTTCTAAAACTCCCATAGGTTGTTTTAGAGAACGGTCTGCCATTTGCAGAGTGATACTAGTGCATTTGAGAATTCCCATATTCAATTTTTCGCAGATGGAATAGGGCATGACGCTTACACTAGCACCTAGATCGCATAAAGCTTTATCAATTGTGTAGGTACCTATAGTGCAAGGTATAGAGAAACTACCAGGATCCTTTAACTTAGGAGGGGACTTATTTTGCAATAACGCGCTGCATTCAGCTGTGAATGCTATGATTTCACAATCATCTAAAGTCCTCTTCTTAGTTAAGATATCCTTCATGAATTTTGTGTAAGAAGGGATTTGAGTGATTAATTCAGTGAAGGGAACCGTTACTTGGAGGTTTTTGACTACTTCCATGAATTTGCTGAACTGGGTTTCCTTATGATTTCTCCTCAAACGTTGGGGAAATGGAACTTGGATTTTGATGGGTTCCTTTTCAAGTTCATCCTTCTTTTCAGGTTTGTTTTCCGCTTCCTTAGCAGTGGATGATTGGGTTTCTTTTTGGCTCTCTACTTGTGTAGGCTCAACTATTGGTTCTTTGGGGTGCTGAGGTTTCTTATAAGTGGTACCACTCCTAAGGGTGATAGCATTAGCGGTGTCCCTCGGTTGCTCACCATGAGGTGGGAGTTGGCCTTGTTTTCTTTGGGAATTAGAGGCAGCCAATTGGGCCTTTTGAGTTTCGAGCATCTTGATGGCAGCACTTTGAGCTTGATCACTCTTTTGAAGTTGAGCAAACATTGAATCTTGTTTCTGAACAACTTGGAGAAGCATGGATTCAATTTTGCTCAAGCTTGAGTCATTAGGTTGGCCTTGATTTTGGGGTGGTTGGTGTTGAGGTTGATTTTGGTAAGGTTGATTGAAGTTAGGTTGGAATGAAGGTCTCAGGTTTTGAAAACTAGGTGGATTGTAAGGCTTCATTCTGTTGATGTGGTGTGAATGGTTGTTGAATCTGTTGGTGGGGATTTTGAAGGTTGGTGCTTTTGTAGGACAAAAAAGGATGGTTTTTTGTGTTCTCGTTATAGAAGTTTGAGAAAGCATTGCCTTGCCTATATGGTTGTGACAACGTCAAATATTATCGTGTCTAGTAGTAATTTTTAGAGTCTTTCGTTCTACTTTTTACGGGTCATTAGCTTGGTTTTATGTTAAATTTAGTTTTTGTAATAATGTTAGTATTTAGTATTTTAAGTCAATTTTGAGAGTCAAATCCCGAAAGTCAATAAAAGTCAAACCCGAAAACCCGAGACCCAAAAACCCGGAAGTTGAAGTGGGCTAGCAATGAATCACCAAGGTTTGAAGACAAAGCCCAATGGGTCAATGGAAGTCAAGGCGGGGTCAATATCCATGGGGTCAACAAAAGTCAAGAAGGAAAACAAGGCAAAAGTTGGGCAGTGCTCGACGCAGCCTGCGTCGTAGGACGCAGCCTGCGTCGTAGGACGCAGCCTGCGTCAGCACGACGCAGCCTGCGTCGTAGGACGCAGCCTGCGTCATCTCTCAGCACGGGTTTTTCTCATTTTCTCGTCTTGTCTTTTGGAAGCCCACCTTTCAAGGCCCCTAGGTTTGCGGACCAAGGGTATAAAAGAAGATTTCTGAAGAGAGACAAGGGCATCAAGCATTCAACATACAACATCATATTTTCCTTAGAATTCTCTCTTTTTGTTCTTAAAACTTTGGCTCTTGTAATGGGTTTTTGTTTAGAAATTGGTTGTATTATGAAGACTATGGGTAGCTAATCTTCTTTTGCTTAGTGTAATTTGAACAAGTTCTTCCCTTTTAGCATTGTAAGACCTTTTTAATCCTTCCTTCTCTATTTAATTCCATTTTCCTATGTTTGAATTTCATTGTTGAATGAATTGTTGTTAAGACTAACCATCTTAGTAATTGTTTGTTTGATTAAATTGCTTTGTCTTGATGAATTTGGTTGATTTGTCTTGATATTTGTTGAAGCAACTTGAAAGATTGTAACTTTGGTTTAAAAGTTGGAATCTTTTAGTGGAATTTGGATTATTGTGTATTTAGGACATGGTTTAATGTTTTATTACATGATTCTAGCATGCTTCTTTGGTTTTGTGCTTAAAGCTTGCATCTTTATTTATGCTTATGTTTTAATAAGTATGGGTTTAGTTGTATTGAGTCATTTATGGATGGTTTAATTCATTGGTGGCTAGTTTTTAGAAGTTTGTAATAGATAATTAGAGAAAGGAAGGAAAGAAAGGTCTTTACTTTGTTAATTGTGGGGGAACTTGGGATAATTGCACTAAGTTATTTCTCCATATTTGAATCTTTGAGTATTTAGTTGTTGTTAGTAATTTTTAGGCTTGATAATCTTTTCTCATGAAAAACTCTCTTCCTAGTTGTTATCTACATGTTTACCATTGTGAATATCATAGTTTGTAAGTAATTCTAGTCTTTGTTTTAATTAGTGTTTTAATTTGTGGTTAGATTTATTGATTTGTTTAATCGGTTTTTAGCAAGAGTCTAGATTAGATTTTTAGCATTCATCGCCTTCCCTTGGGTTCGATCCTTGTCTTGCCCTTACTACCCTTTACTTAGGTTGGTTTGAGTCTAGATTTGGCTTTATAAATTGTTATTTGATTTAGCTAATTTGCGGATTTAACGACACCGTAAAATAAGCTCGTCAAATTTGGCGCCGTTGCCGGGGAAGGCAATATAGCTAAATATCAAATTGAACTCTTGTTAGTGTCATACTTTGTTTAGATTGTTTTTCAAATATTTCTTTTTGTATTGTTTGTAGGTTACTTGGTGTTGAAGTTACTAATTGTGTTGTTGAAGTGTTTTAGAGTTTATGCCTAGGTCACAAGAGGGACTTGGTGACCAAGACATTGACCCGGCTTCTAGTAGCATTTCCAATTGGTTGTTTTCGAATCCCCTCTATAGGAGACCCTTTTGGAGGGAGCCTAGTGAAGAGGAGTTTGAGAACAATATTTTTCAAGAACCACAAGAACAAGTGTTTATGTCACCACCTAGATCACCACCTAGGAGACCACCACCCTTGAACATCATCTACCCACCCGAAATGGAAGACAATAGAACTATTGGTGAGATCCGGGCAAGAAAATATGAAGAGCAACCGTTGTGTATCACATATCCTCCCATGGGGGATGTAAATTTCGAGCTAAAGGGGTTCTTTGTTCATAATTTGCCAAGATTTCATGGAATGGTGGGGAATGATCCCAATAGGCACTTGGCCGAATTTTACATGATATGCCAAAGGGCCATCCCTCAAGGAGTGACCGAAGACCAATTTAAACTTAGGGCATTTCCATTCTCTCTACAAGATGCCGCTAAGGAATGGTTATTTTGTCTTCCGGCCCATTCCGTCAATACTTGGGTGGGTTTGAAGAAGAAATTTCTTGAGAAATACTACCCGGATTCAAGGCATAACCACTCAAAGAAGCTCATCACTACCATTGAGCAAGACATGGGGGAAACTCTCTATGACTATTGGGAGCGTTTCAAAAGCCTCGTGTCAAGGTGCCCTTATCATGGGATGTCGGGGGATGATCTATTGACGGCCTTCAATGAAGGATTATGCCAAAACGACCAACGGATGATTATAGCCGCCACCGGAGGTGGTATTGATACACTTAACGTGGCCGAGGCCAACAACATTATTGAGAAGTTGGCTATGAACACAAGAAGCTACGGGAAGAAAAATGAAAGGGGAGGAAGCTCTAGAAATGTATCTTCCATGGAAGATTCTCATGCTTCTCAAAATCACAAACTCATGCAAGAGATGGGTGAACTCAAAAGCTTGGTATCCAACTTGGTTGTCAACAAAAGTAGCTCATTTCCTCAACACCCCGAATCACTTGAATGTTCTTATTGTGGAGGTGACCATGCTACAAATACTTGTTACATCATGATTGAGCAAGGAGCCACCATGGAGAGTGTCAATGCCATGGGGTATGGAAATTACAATGCTAGAAACCCAAGTGGTGGAGGAATGTATAACCAAGTGGGAAATCGTGATCTTTTGGGGTGGGGAGGAGACAAGTCAAAGAGTTTTGAAAATGGTCAATTCAATCACTTGAGAGCCCAAAATCCAACCCAAAACCGAAACACCAATTTCAACCAAAATCCCCAAAGAAATTTCAACAACAACAACCCAAGACCCAACAACTCAAATTTTCCAAGTAATTCTCAATCCCAAAGACAACCAAACCAAAATCCAAATCAAGGGAATTCTTCTTCTCAAGGGAACTTGAGTGACATCTTCCAAACACTTCTTGCCAATCAAGAGAAGGATAGGGAGGAAGCAAGGAGGGATAGAGAGGAAGCAAGGAAGGATAGGGAGGCTAATAACCTTAGGGTGAACAACTTAGAAACCCAACTATCCCAAATGGCCTCAAATTTGTCAAAATCCCAAGCCTCAAGCTCCACAAGATTCCCATCTCAAACCATTCCCCCACCAAGGCAAAATGCTAGTGCCATGACATTGAGTGGAGGCAAAGAGTAGGAAGTAAACCCCCTTGGCAAGGGAAAGGAAAAGATGAAGAATATTGAGATGGAAACCATTGAGATTGAAGACCAAGGAGAATTGGTGGTTGGTCAAGAAGAGATATTGAGAAATGAAAAAGGGGGATCCACAATTAAGGACCCCAAGGGAGACAATTCAAGGAATAGCAAGGACACTATTGAAGATGATGAAGTGGAGGATTACATACCGGAAGTCCCATTTCCTAGTGCTTTGATAAGCACAAGGAAATATGCCAAGGAGAATGACTTATATGAGACTTTCCGGAAATGTGAGGTTAACATTCCTCTTCTTAACTTGTTGAATAGTGTCCCTAGGTATGCAAAATTTTTGAAAGAACTTTGCACACCTAGGAGAAATCCAAATAAGGGAACCCATAAGGTTAGGGTGAGTGAACATGTGTCGGCCATTTTCAAACAAAATTTACCCAAGAAATGTGGAGACCCGGGCATGTTCACTATTCCTTGCACTATTGGGGGAAAAGTTTTAAACGTGCCATGCTAGACCTTGGGGCTTCTATAAACGTCATGCCTTTATCTATTTATGAGACCCTAGGTTTAGGACCTTTGTCTAAGACCGGGGTAGTCATTCAACTTGCCGATAGGTCTAGTGTTTACCCCAAGGGCATGGTAGAGGATGTACTAGTGGAAGTCGATAATCTTGTCTTTCCGGCGGATTTCTACGTCTTAGATATGGAATCTAGCTCTAGTGCCACCCCTCTCCTTCTTGGTAGGCCGTTTATGAAAACTTCAAATACCAAGATCGATGTTTCAAACGGGTGCTTGACTATGGAATTTGAAGGAAAAAGGTTAACTTACAATATATATGACTCCATGAGGCACCCGAGTGACCATCAATCTTGTTTCTTCTTGGATATCTTTGAGCCATTAGTGAATCAAATGTATAAACTTTGTGATAGAGACCCACTCGAGGTAGCTTTAACTAACCCCATGGAAGAGGAAGGTTTGCGCTTGTTGTTGGCTTTTGATGTGCAGGAATGTCTTGAAGAATTGGAGAAGGAAGAGCCAATAGAAACATATGAGGAGCTCAACGTCATAGAGATGTGAAAACAGGGCAAGGCAGTGCTCGACGCAGCCTGCGTCACACGACGCAGCCTGCGTCACTGGACGCAGCCTGCGTCCTGCACTGGCTAGGTTGTCCGAGTTATTTGCCTTGAGTATCCCACTCCACAAGCCCCTCCCTTCCATTATCCAACCTCCTAAGGTCGAGTTGAAGACCCTCCCAAGCCATTTAAAGTACATTTTTCTAGGGGACAAGAACACCCTACCACTTATCATTTCAAGCACACTCACCGAGGACCAAGAAGGCAAATTGGTATCACTACTTGAAAAGCATAAGGAAACATTTGGGTGGAGCATCGCGGACCTAAAAGGGATAAGCCCGGTGACTTGCATGCACAAGATACGACTTGAAGTGGATGCCAAACCGGTCCGACAACCCCAAAGGAGGCTCAATCCACCCATGGCGGAGGTAGTACAAGAAGAGGTAATTAAGCTATTGCAAATGGGTATCATTTTCCCTATTTCCGACTCTCGTTGGGTTAGCCCAACTCAAGTCGTACCCAAAAAGGGAGGAGTGACGGTAGTCAAGAATGCACAAGGAGACTTGGTCTCCACCCGACCCCAAACCGGTTGGAGGGTGTGTATTGACTACCGCCGCTTGAATGCGGTAACATTGAAAGACCATTTCACGCTACCATTCATTGATCAAATGTTAGAAAGATTAGCGGGGAAAGCTTTCTATTGTTTCCTTGACGGTTACTCGGGGTATTTTCAAATTCCAATCGCACCCGAGGACCAAGTCAAGACCATATTCACATGCCTATTTGGTACATTTGCTTATCGTCGTATGCCCTTTGGTTTGTGTAATGCACCGAGAACTTTTCAACGGTGCATGTTAAGTATTTTCTCCGACTATGTAGAACGAATCATAGAAGTATTCATGGACGATTTCACCGTCCATGGGGACTCCTATGATGCATGTCTAAAACACCTTGCTCTTGTCTTAGAACGATGCCAAGAGTCTCATCTCATTTTAAACTCCGAAAAATGTCATTTCATGGTGACTAGTGGCATCGTTTTGGGACATGTAGTGTCGGAAAGGGGGGTTGAGGTGGATAAGGCTAAGGTTGACCTTATCAAAACCTTACCTTATCCCTCTAACACCCGAGACATTAGGTCTTTTCTAGGACATGCCGGTTTCTACCGGAGATTTATTAAGGATTTTTCCAAGATTGCTAACCCTTTATGCAAGCTTTTGCACAAAGAAGCGGAATTTGTTTTTGATGACAAATGTAGGAAAGCATTCAATGACTTGAAGGAGAGATTGGTCACCGCACCAATTATTCAGCACCACGATGGGATCTTCCATTTGAAATCATGACCGATGCAAGTGACTATGCATTGGGAGTGGTTTTGGGTCAAAAGAGTGACAAGGGACCCCATGTGATCCAATATGCTTCTACCCTCTTGAATGATGCTCAAAAGAACTATTCCACGACGGAGAAGGAATTCCTTGGTGTGATTTATGCTCTAGAAACATTCCGGTCTTATCTCTTGGGCACAAAGGTGATCATCTACACCGATCATGCCGCCATTAGATATCTTGTGGCAAAGAAGGATGCCAAGCCAAGATTGTTGAGATGGATTCTTCTTCTAAGTGAATTTGATGTGGAAATAAAAGACAAGAAGGGAGTGAAGAATGTGGTGGCGGATCATTTGAGTCGGCTAAACCATGAAGGAAGACCATCATGCCCTCTTGAGGAGGTTGAAGGAGGTCTTCCTCATGAATCACTTTATGCTATACAAGTGGAAGAGCCATGGTATGCTACCATGGTTAACTATTTGGTGACAAAGCGGCTTCCAAGCCATATCTCTTCTCATCAAAAGAGCAAAGTCAAGTCCGAAGCCAAGTACTATACATGGGATGATCCTTACTTGTGGAAATTTTGTCAAGATCAACTTGTGAGAAGATGTGTGCCCGAGAGTGAAATTCCTTCCATCTTACACCATTGTCATGACTATGCTTGTGGAGGACATTTTGGGCCACAAAGAACCGCTAGAAAAGTGCTTGAATGCGGTTTCTTTTGGCCAAGCCTTTTTAAAGATGCCCACAAATTTGTAAAGACTTGTGACCGATGTCAAAGGGTAGGGAATTTGACAAAGAGAAATGAGATGCCACAACAACGTCTTCTATATTGTGAGATCTTTGATGTGTGGGGAATTGATTTTATGGGCCCTTTTCCAAATTCCGGTGGTTATTTGTACATCCTCTTGGCGGTGGACTATGTATCAAAATGGGTTGAAGCAATTCCTACCCGCAGCGATGATGCCAAGGTAGTAGCCATTTTCATTCAAGAGAACATATTCTCTCGGTTTGGCTTTCCAAGGGCTATCATTAGTGATAGGGGGACCCATTTTTGCAACAAGGTGATTGGAGGCCTTCTCAAGAGGTATGGGGTGAATCATAAAATTTCCACGGCCTACCACCCACAAACAAACGGGCAAGCCGAACTCTCAAACCGTGAAATTAAAGGAATACTTGAAAAGACGGTGAATCCGGATAGAAAGGATTGGAGTAAGAGGCTAGTTGATGCATTGTGGGCATATAGGACCGCTTTCAAAACCCCCATTGGCATGTCCCCATTCCGTCTCATCTATGGCAAGGCTTGCCACCTCCCCGTGGAGGTTGAGCACAAAGCCTATTGGGCTATCAAATCTTTCAATCAAAACCAAGATGAGAGCGGTATGCACCGGAAGCTTCAATTACAAGAACTTGAAGAAATTCGCCAAGATGCTTATGAGAACTCTTCCATCTACAAAGAGAAAACAAGAAGATGGCATGATGGGATGATAAACCGTAGAGTTTTCAAGGAAGGTGATAAAGTTCTTGTGTTCCAAAACCGGTTTAAGCTCTTTCCGGGCAAGTTGAGGTCAAGATGGTTTGGACCTTACACCGTCAAGAAAGTGTTTACTCATGGGGCTATTGAAGTGGAGGGGCCCGGGGATGGAAAGCTCCTCAAAGTGAATGGCCACCGTCTCAAGCACTACTTCCAAGGATGTACCCGGGAGGGGGAAGAAGAGGTCTTGCTTGAAGACCCCATTTATCAAAGTTGAAAAGCTTGAAATAGCTAAGTCGAGACATCGACTCTAAATAAACGGCAAAACATGTACATACTCTATCCTTGTGAATATGTCTTTGAAGTTTCTTTGTTAAATCTTAGCATTTAAGTTGTTTTAAGTTAGTTAGACATTGCATGAAACAAAAGTTTTTTGAAGTTACTAACGGTTTTGTGAAGTTTTGCGAGTTTTTGGCCGCCTCGGGATGCGTGCCACGGATAAAAAGTTCGGGAATCGATGGAATTTAGATATTGGAGGTTATTATGAACCATTGAAGTGAATTTGCAAGTATGGAGGTGTTTGGATCACTTAGCAAAAATTTTGCTAAGTGAAAAAGCAAGAACCATCCGGCAGTGAAGGACGCAGCCTGCGTCGTAGGACGCAGTCTGCGTCGTAGGACGCAGCCTGCGTCGTAGGACGCAGCCTGCGTCGAGCGCAGATTTCGTTTATTTTCTAATTCTTGCCCGTGTTCTTCATAAAACACAAACCCCATCTCCTTCTTTGCTTTTCACGACAAACACACCCAAAACCTACCCCAATCCCTCAAAAATCCATCTTTCTCACTCAAATCTTCCAAAACCTTCATCAAAATCAATCCCAATCTTCTCCCTAATCATTATTCTACACTCAATAACCCCAAAATCAATCTCATTCACTCAAAAATCTCAGAAATCCGTCTTAAAAACCTAGATTTTTTCCCCTCAAATTCGTTTTTTTTCAGGTCTTTAGTTGGGTTTTTAAGGGCTATTTGTCGAATTCCTACCTATTCTAATCATCAAGGAGCTTGAATCTTGTGGAAAAGCAACGGTATAACTTCATACTCGACTTTTTCATTATCCTTCAAGTTTTTGCTCGAATTAGGCTAGCTTTAGTCTTAGGTTGAGTTCCCCTTTCCCCTTGCTTGATTGTGTAGTTAGGATTGGATAAAGTTTTCTGAGTAAGGCAAAGAAATTCAACAAACACTAGCTTTTTGAGGTGTAGAAAGTGTTGCACACCAAGTGTTTGTTGAAGTGCTTGAGCGAAAAACTTTTCGAGTGATTGCTTGTTATTGTTGTAGTGTGTTGTTTGTTACATTTTGCAGAAATGGCACCAAAGATCTCTAAGTTGTTTGGCAAGGGGAAAAATAAGAGGGCCGCGGTGAGTGAGCCCGACACCGAGGTAGAAGCGGTGTTTATGGGCTATGAGAGGATGCAAGCTCAGTATAAGAAAATTTGGGATCAAATATCCACTCACCCTCTTGTAGCAACCAAATTCTTTTGCCCAACCACCCTCCATGCCTTAGGCATGTTCGACTTGACAAGGGACATGCTAGCGAAAGTAGGGCTAGAGGCTTATCTCGAGCAAAACTCCTGGGATTACACCTATAGGAGTTTTGCATACGAGTTTCTAGCAACCTTGTCGGAGTTGGATGTGCCCGAAGGTGAGGAGAAAGCCTACCGCTTCCGATTGAACCAAACTTGGCATGAAGCCCCAACTTCCGAAATCCGTCAAATCCTAAAAATCACCAAGCCACCCGTTGACATTAGATGCCCAAGGGGCAAAATGCACCAGATGTGGGGTAACATTGCCGATGACCATGGCCCGTCTAAGGATGCCAAACTGTCAGCCATCACCCACCCCGTACTCCGCCTAATTACTAGGTTCCTTACCACCATTTTCAACTCCGCGGGAGAACCCACCAAGGTGCCGGAGAAGATCCGGCTTTGTTTTTGGACTATGCTTCCGGAGGGGGTAGGGATCCCGGATTGGGCCGATTTGTTTTTGAGAGCTTGCATCAAGCGTAGGCAAAAATCGGCAAGGGCAAGCATCCATTATGGGGGGGGTGATTTCTTTCTTGGTAAGGCATTATGAGGGGGGCATTCCTAATGGTCAAGCGGTGAACATATGTAGGGGTTTGACGAGGTACAACCGTCTTGGGCTAGAAGAAGTTCACATGTTTAAGACTAGCAAGGAGCAACCCTTAAAAGGGTTTTGGTTGGGAAGTGACGGGCTAAGCTACATGAAGTTGCCTAGACCTCAAAATAATCCTTTACCTAGAGGACCCGCGGCATGGGACTTTGTTTGTCCTAGGGAGGAAAGTTTGGGAGTAAGTAGTGCGGAAGAGGAGGAGGTAGAAGAAGTGCCTTTGAGGCAAAGGAGGGTAAGGAGAGAGGGTGGTGAGGGAAGTGAGCATTTGAGAGAGGAGATTGAGATCCTTGCAATTGAGCAAGGACCTTCCCAAACCACCAATTTTGAACAACAACAACAACAACACCACCATTCCATTTCCAATCACCATTCCAAAGCCACCATGATACCGACACCCCCATGTTTGATGCGGAGGGTCGTTCTAGCACACCCGTGGAGCCATGGCAACAACAAATGGCTAACTATTTTGCTAGCACCAACGACGTCTTGGCACACATTAGTGGGAGGGTGGATGCCTCAAACACTTGGCAACAACTTCAAGGAGGTAGGCTTGAGAGTTTGGATGATTGGCATAATGTTGTGGAGGAGAGGGAGAGATTGAGAGCGGAGGCCGAGAGGGCTCAAAGTGAGGAATGGAGGAGGATGCTAGACGGGCAAGAGGAAGCCCGCCTATGGAGAGAGCAACAAGATAAAAGATGGCGGGAACAAAATGATATGTGGGCCACCCAAAATGCTTGGAGGGAGCAAGCTACGAGCCACTTTAGCGCTCAAAATGAGCGCCACCACACCTATCTTCAAGACTCCTATGAAGATGCGGTGGCGCAAGAGGACGTTTATGGATTGGCTAGCTCTCTCTCTGGGATGTCCATGCAACAAAACCCGGGCTACCCTTTTCCTTACACCCAAGCAACCCTTGATGAAGGCATGGAGCAAAGAAGGCGGATTAGAGAAGAAAGGGATAGGAGGAGAAACCGAGGAGGTGCCTCGGGGTCTTCTCCTTTCGGCAATTGATGAGGTAACATTTTTTCTTCTCTCCTACAATGAGGACATTGTATATTCTAAGTGTGGGGGAGAAGATTGTACATAGTTAGTTTGTTTTTGATGCATTGTAATTTTTTTTATGTCTTTATTTTGAAGAAAAGAAAAAAAAAAAAAAAAAAGAGAAAAAGAAAAAAAAAAAAATTGAAAATCCCGGCTAGGTGAAAACCCACAAGGGTGGGCACCTAGGCAAGATTGGGAAGGTGGCCGAGGACGGAATGAAAACCCGAAAGGGCATTCCGGGCAAAATGAAGAATCGAGTTGCGAGCCACCAATGAGAGGAAAGGAAAAGCTAAGGTGAAAACCCGAAAGGGCACCTTAGGCAAAATGAGGGATTTTCAAGAAAAAAATAGAAAAATGAAAAAAAAAAAAAAAATTTGAGCATGATTCTTCCTATGATGAGGATTTTGGAGGAATAAGAAGGGAGTGATAAGGAGGAAATTGGAAGGAGGCTAGTTTAGGACCCTTTTATTTTTATTTTTGAGTCACAAAACTTTGTTCCAAATTGGTGGATTTATGTTGGTGGTCGCTTGGTTGTGCAAATTGTGAAGTTTGGGGCCAACCAAGTAACCATGATTTGCATTAGTGGAGTAATAAGGGGGTGATATAAGGAGTGGATTTGTGTGAAGATTGTTGAGAAAGACCATCTCGCTATGCCTTGGGATAAGGCAAAGATGGTCATACTACTTTATTGGGAGCTATAAGGAGGGAGGAATTGAGTTGAGTCGGAGTAGGTGGCATGTCGTGTCTTTAGTCTTGAGGGATGATATAAGGAGGGGGAGTGAGAGAAGAGTGTCACAAGAATTGAGTCTTCTTATTTTGTTTTTGTCATGGGTGGATTGTTTAAGAGGGAGTATAAGAAGGGTGTAGTGAGGGAAGAGAGGTCAATACCTACACACACACTTTGTTGGGCTCGTGTCTTTTGTGCTAATCTCGAGTTTTACTCGGGACGAGTAAAAGTCCAAGTGTGGGGGTGTTTGACAACGTCAAATATTGTCGTGTCTAGTAGTAATTTTTAGAGTCTTTCGTTCTACTTTTTACGGGTCATTAGCTATGTTTTATGTTAATTTTAGTTTTTGTAATAATGTTAGTATTTAGTATTTTAAAGTCAATTGTGAGAGTCAAATCCCGAAAGTCAATAAAAGTCAAACCCGAAAACCCGAGACCCAAAAACCCGGAACTTGAAGTGGGCTAGCAAGGAATCATCAAGGTTTGAAGACCAAGCCCAATGGGTCAATGGAAGTCAAGGCGGGGTCAATATCCATGGGGTCAACGAAAGTCAAGAAGGAAAACAAGGCAAAAGTTGGGCAGTGCTCGACGCAGCCTGCGTCGTAGGACGCAGCCTGCGTCAGCACGACGCAGCCTGCGTCAGCACGACGCAGCCTGCGTCGTAGGACGCAGCCTGCGTCATCTCTCAGCACGGGTTTTTCTCATTTTCTCGTCTTGTCTTTTGGAAGCCCACCTTTCAAGGCCCCTAGGTTTGCGGACCAAGGGTATAAAAGAAGATTTCTGAAGAGAGACAAGGGCATCAAGCATTCAAGATACAACATCATATTTTCCTTAGAATTCTCTCTTTTTGTTCTTCTTACTTTGGCTCTTGTAATGGGTTTTTGCTTAGAAATTGGTTGTATTATGAAGACTATGGGTAGCTAATCTTCTTTTGCTTAGTGTAATTTGAACAAGTTCTTCCCTTTTTGCATTGTAAGACTTTTTAATCCTTCCTTCTCTATTTAATTCCATTTTCCTATGTTTGAATTTCATTGTTGAATGAATTGTTGTTAAGGTTAACCATCTTAGTAATTGTTTGTTTGATTTAATTGCTTTGTCTTGATGAATTTGGTTGATTTGTCTTGGTATTTGTTGAAGCAACTTGAAAGATTGTAACTTTGGTTTAAAAGTTGGAATCTTTTGAGTGGATTTTGGTTTATTGTGTATTTATGACATGGTTTAATGTTTTATTACATGATTCTAGCATATTTCTATGGTTTTGTGCTTAAAGCTTGCATCTTTATTTATGCCTATGTTTTAATAAGTATGGGTTTAGTTGTATTGAGTCATTTATGGATGGTTTAATTCATTGGTGGCTAGTTTTTAGAAGTTTGTAATAGATAATTAGAGAAAGGAAGGAAAGAAACGTCTTTACTTTGTGAATTGTGGGGGAACTTGGGAAAATTGCACTAAGTTATTTCTCCATATTTGAATATTTGAGTATTTAGTTGTTGTTAGTAATTTTTAGGCTTGATAATCTTTTCTCATGAAAAACTCTGTTCCTATTTGTTACCTACATGTTTACCATTGTGAATATCATAGTTTGTAAGTAATTCAAGCCTTTGTTTCAATTAGTGTTTTAATTTGTGGTTAGATTAATTGATTTGTTTAATCGGTTTTTAGCAAGAGTCTAGATTAGATTTTTAGCATTCATCGCCTTCCCTTGGGTTCGATCCTTGTCTTACCCTTACTACCCTTTTACTTAGGTTGGTTTGAGTATAGATTTGGCTTTATAAATTGTTATTTGATTTAGCTAATTTGCGGATTTAACGACACCGTAAAATAAGCTCGTCAATATGCTCGAACACCTTGGTTGGTAGGAGTCCAATCTGATTCTTCCATGCCCAATTTTCGTGCTGTTTTTAGTGGTATGACGTTGAATGCGGAGCCATCATCTACCCAAGTCAATAGTACGTTCTTCTTTTGGCATGTTATTGTGATGTATAGGGCGAAATTGTGACTGGCACCGAAAGGTGGTAAATCCTCATCTGAGAAAGTAACTGGGTTACTTAACTTAACTAAGTCTTGGAGGACCAAGTTGACTATGTCATCAGATGTAGAGTCGTGTGCTACATTCAGTTTTGCCAATCCTTATAATAAAGCTTGGCGATGGGGAAATGAACTCGCAACTAACTGCCAGACTGAAAGATTAGCCTTTGTCTTTTGTAGTTGTTTCAGTAGATGGTCAGTAGATGTATTTTTGCCATC
Organism: Heliosperma pusillum; assembly: GCA_022085475.1. NCBI lineage: Eukaryota > Viridiplantae > Streptophyta > Magnoliopsida > Caryophyllales > Caryophyllaceae > Heliosperma > Heliosperma pusillum. The sequence continues at coordinate 25,638 of JAIUZE010005598.1, forward strand.
ATTTCGGGTGACGACATTAGTGTTAGTACTTGGACCATTAATGGTAGGACCATTCTAAGAGACACCTTGATAAGGACGCCCTGATCGAGTAAGGTAGTCTATATCTTGATCCTCATTAGCCTTGACCATATCTTGACTATCTTTGACTTGATTATGTTTCGTGAGGTATTCATCCTCATCGTCATCAGCCCATATTCCGTTGATGGTATTGAGTTCCCTTAATCTGATGATTTTGGTTTCCAAAGTGATTACTCGTTCGACTAGATTGTCACATTTTGTGATCACCTCTTGCATTGTAGACTCTTAAGATAGAATTGGAGTTTGTGGTACGCTTTCTTGAGGCATGGCGTCTAGAATGCGTAGAGATGCTAGAGTGGCTTCAAGTTCTGAAACTTGCCAACTTACACTCTTAGCCCATGCGGTGAAGTCATCGATGGTGGGAGAAATGGTGGAATATCTTCCCTCATTTTCTAACATGTGAATCTCGTCTTCGATTGGGGAAATGAGGTGTGAACAATCCAAGGTGAACTCTTCACTTGTAATCATCAGAAATCCAAGAGGATTCTGAGTATTGTTAGGTTTATCCCCAGGAGGTATGGGTAGGCCACCATCTTCAATCATATCTTAAAATACATGCTTCAAATTGTAGCATTTCTCAGTATCATGTCCTTTACCCCTATGATATTCGAAGTATGCATTTTTATCCCAAAATTTAGTTTTCTTCTCTGGATCAGGGGTAGGTTCTACTGGTTGGAGTTTGTCTTGCTGCATCAACCTTTTCAAGGCATTGGAATATGTATCACCGATGCTTTTAAATTTCCTTTGAGGGTTGTTCTTTTTGGATGGTTTAACAAAATTAACTTTATCGGTTTTGTTAGTAGGGCCATAAGAACAATTTGTTAAGCCTTGATATCCGCGACCTACCGTTTTGGACAAGAGCCCTTTTCGGATGTCGTCTTCAACCCTTGTTCCTAGTACAGTTAAGTCTTTGAAAGACTTTCCGTTTTGGTACCTTAGATGATTTGCATAAATAGGCCTTAGATTATCCACGAACGTTTCCACAAGAGTGGCTTCATCTAGACGTTCGACAAATTGTGTACTAGTCTTCCACCACCTACTTAGAAAGTCGGTGAAACCTTCTTTCTCATTTTGAGTAAGAACCTCTAGAGTACGCATGTTGACTTGAATTTCATCATTGTCTGCGTATTGTTTGGCAAACTCAACTGCGGCATCGTCCCAGGTTGCAATCTTCTTATGTTGTAGAGAGTAGAATCATTCCTTAGGAATGGTGTGTAGAGATGAAGGAAAGATTCTTTGGAACATCTCAGGTTTGAAGCCTTTGATGGACATGTAATCTTTGAAAGCACGAATATGATTCAAAGGGTTCTCATGCGCCTTGAACTTTGGGATGTCAATCATGTTGAAAATGGTTGGCAATTGAGTATTTACCGCTTCATATTTGCGATTATTCTCCCAGTAAATGTCATCTCCTTTAAGGCCCATTAGTTGTTCCTCAAGGTACTGAAGTCGCTTTTCAGCTCCAGTAAGATATGGTGGGGGATCAACTTCTGGTTGTCTCATGAGAATTGGAATGTTATCATACACACTAGCATCAGAAATGTCTGCAGGAGGAAGTCTAGTTTATACGGCAATAACTCGGTTTTCAATGGCATTAAGGAGAGCATAGGCTTGGTCTTGACTTATTTGGAGACGGAGAAGCGCAGCTAGGACTTGATCATTACCATTTGGATTGGGTTTGTAAACACTTGCTTGACTAGTTCCCGACATCTTGGAAAATGAGGTAAGAGACCGAAGACGGATCAAAACACGATCGACCATTCTGGCACGTTTACTCGAAAGGACCCGACTTGTGAAGTGGGAGTGTGCTACTGTGTTTGAGTGAGTTTTGAAAATGACTAGTTTTGAAATATTTGTCCTAGGCAACCATAGTGTGGTTGTAGGAGTGTCGACTCGAAGTGACGATTTTGACCGGATATTTGGAAAGAGCTTTGACTCATTTTGGGCTACTTCAGGCCACCATCAAAAATGTTTTACAGTTTTGAAAAGGATTATGTTTTGAAAAACTTTTCATGGTTTATTTACAGAAAGGTGATCATGTAGAGGTTATACACATTTAAACATGCATTATAACGGTATGCTAAGCGCATTTAAAATGGCTTTGGCTTAAAAGGAGGGTTGCTATACAAAGCAATCAAACTCAGGATCTGTGGAGAGGTCCGCGCCAAACATGATTAAGGCCGGTTCCTAGTCCATTTCCTCGAGTAGTGAAAGCTCTTGATACTAACATGAGTATGTACCGCGGTATGGTTGACGTCAATCGCTATCCATCCTTAGGCCCAGATAAGAATTTGAACTGTCTAGACAGGACGATTGGTCGAAATGGGTTGGGTTGGGCCTAGGAAGGCCGAATAAAATGACCTAAGAAGGTTTATTAATGAAAACCGACACCTGTCTCGTACAAACTATTCCTTAACCTTGTTCAATTCACCATGGGCAACACGTAAGTGTATAATCCCCAGCGGAGTCGCCAAACTATGATACACGGATTGTGATCCTTGCCGAGCTATGGTACACGGGAAACCACGGACGGGCGTACACGGGATGGAAACAAGGTACAAGCGTAGTGATACGCATTTGTGGAGTCGCCACCAATTTTTATGGGAAATTGGAACCGTTCGAATACCTTATTACATGTCAATACACAAAGTAATGATATGAACATTAAGAACTCGTTACCCTTAGCATTCTATGTCTAGAATGACTCTCATGGATGCCGATGAACACGGATGTTCACAGATATCTGGAGTAAGGGGTGAGGGTACGTATTAGGAAGTTCTTTAATCAAACACCTAATCCCGTCCGCCTCGATAGCGGCGTCTACTAATGATTAAGGAAATTGTTCGTGTTTTATATATCATCGGTTGTATGCATGCAATGCAACATCCAACGTTTTAATCCTAGCATGTGAATTAGACTATGTCGGTGAACATGTAAGTAGCACTCAATTATGTCGAATTGGGATTTAGAATTGATTACATGTGAAAGATAAGAAAATCAAATAATACAATGGATAAATGAGATTACAACATATTACATGATCTACGTCAGAAATATACTCAAAACGAAGATTTGAAGAAAAAGGAAAGATTAGAAAATCTAAAAGACAGATTAGGGCGTTAATACGATTAATAGTTTATTAAATACGTAATTAAAGCTACGTCAAGACGAAAGCAAAAGTTCAGGGGCAGAAATCAACCCAGAACAGACGCAGCACAACTGCGTCGTCTGGAAGAAGCGCATCACTTGGTGCATCTCTTCTTGAGCTGAGTTCTGACTGTGAAGTCAGAATCGCAAGCAATTAACATTATTTGGTGTATTTATCATTAATTATCGATCTATGATTCGAGTGAAAGTGATTTAATGCATATTAATTACTACAATTTATCAAAGACTCATAAAAAGAAATAAGAAAATAAAATCGCTGAAAACAGAGGAAGAAGAAGAAGAAGAAGAGCAGGAGCAGGTAGCCTCTTCTTGACGTCTGATGACTACTGAAAAGGTTTTATGAAAACGTTTACTTTGAAATCGGTTTTGAACGTATTTCTGACATAGATCTTACATTAATAATATGAAAATAAATACAAAATAATAAAAGACAAGATTTAACACCCTCAGACTTTCATGTTGACAAAACGAGATTGACTAAGTTTCGTTTTAGCGACAACTCGACTCGGATGTATGCAGAAACTGCCCTTGTAAAAGGACTAAAATTGATTAGATTGATTGATTAGGTGTAGTGGTCAAATTGGTCGGTGAAATGCAAACCTAACGGGTACCCAAAAGGATCTGATCTTACGTGATCGATTGATTAAGCACGTAGATGTCGATAGCTTAGAGCAAGGTGATAAATGAATATTTGTATGATTTTAACCCCCAGTTTAGCTCGGTTTTGTATGTCATTTGTGCTTTGTTAAACCATTTTATGAGCTAATATCGTCTTCTAGGCGAATTCCTGTGTTCTAACTTGTTTTGTAGGGAAAGTGACGTTTCTACGCCCTTTTTCTATATTCCCGAGCATTTTCCTAGAACCCGACGATTCAAAGAAGAAAGCTTGACCATGTGTAAGGCATTTCAAGAAGGTTCACTAACTTAAGAGAGAGAAGAAGCAGAGACGGTTTCGTAGTTGTCAGAAGACCAATCAATTAGACGGGAGAATTCATCGCTGTACATCATATCCAAGCAACAAACCCGATTGTATAAGTCAAGGGGGATGTTGTAAGTCAACTCAAAGTGAAGGAAGATGAAGCGTTAGTCAAGAGTTTCCAGAAGACGACTTACCCGATCGGGTAAGTGTGTACCCGATCGGGTATGTGTGCTGCGTCGAGCATTGCGGCTCCTTCATCCTATTTTTGACCTATGTATTTATTGCCCAACCTCTTCTCCACGAAACCCTAATAATATAAATAGATGCTCTAGCCTCACACACTCTCACACACTATCTTACACAATCTAATCCTATATTTCATACAATCTTCTTATTAGTTTTCTCTTTAGTTTTAGTATTTCTAGTTTAAGTTTATCTTCTTCTTTTGTCTTTTTCTTCTAGTTTATTTCTGTCCATTTCATATCAAAACATTAGCATAGTTCAATAAGAATTTCAATCTTTGTATCTACTAGTTGTGTGACAACCCTCGCGAATGCGGAAATATAAAACAAACAAGCATGTGAATTATATTGCGGAAATAGGTAGTTTTAAAAACTTGTATACATGCAAGTTAAATAAAACGAGGAGTGTCAAAATGTTACAACTAAGTACGGAAATACAACAAAGAGACGGGGTCTCTTAAATGTTAGCAAAGAACAAGTGTTTAGCAAAACTAGCTAAAATCGTCTAGAGGTGAAACTTCCAGGGACAACGCCCGCTAGCTCACACCCGAACCCCAAAATATCATAGCCAAAAAGAAATCCATGCAAGCAACCTGTTCATTCATGAAAAACATGAACGCCACAGTCAGTGGGGAGTAACTCCGGGTTCTCCCAGCCATATCACATTAAACGTACATATAAGGAAATACAAAAGTAAAATCATGCATATATAGATATCCATGTGAGTTACGATAAGAATAGATAGACAATTCGATAAATAATGATAAGAGCATATGGAATACAAATTGAGGAACCATCATGTTATTCAAGACTCGGGAAAGACACTCTTAGGCAACCGAATACGCTCACTAGGTCTTGCATCTCACCGTTAGCGGTATAAGTTTGATAAGATTGAGACTCGACAAACAAACCATGCCAAGTCATGCGATTACCATGAATAAATCCATCATGTTATCATCCATTCAAACAACCCAATACATAGACGGTGCCCAATCATGCAATGACCATGAATAATATCATGAAATCACGCATTCAATAAGCGACAAAGGACGACATCTTCTCACGGTAAAGGAAACGCACTAGCATCGTGTACATGGCAAGTATGATTATGGGCATCCACGGGAGTAAAACCTTCCCTGAACGCATACACGATTCAATCCATTTCGTATATGTAGACTAATTTCCTCCTGGTAGGACGACGATAATAATACGGTTCCTAGTCTAAACCTGGCCAGACTCTCGGAATAACCATTTTCCGATTCGACATGCGATAAACATTTCGCATCCAAGACTCGGTCAATCAAAGACGCCGAGTACCCCAAATTCGGTCGACATTCACGAAAGAGGCGGAAAAGAGCTCAAGCCTCATAACAAGCGGTACGCTACATGCAAATAACACCACCTCGCAAGTACACAACATTTGACGGCCGGGTCGATCAACGCATAGCGTTCAACTTCCAACAACGTCGTCGTATGCCCACTACACATGCAATTAAGCAGTAGGATACCTCTCCGTTCCGACATTCCAGCCTTACGAACGGGAAGGTAGCCAAGGGAATGAGAGTACAAAGCACAAGACAAAATAGTGCTCAAACCGTATCATTTGTAAAAACCGACTCAAAGTGGGACATACAAAAACCGTCACAAAACATGTGATACAAGCGAATAAATATCATATATCCAAAACATGAATATTATAAGTCACTACGTAAAATTATACGATAAACGAATCATGCGAACTATTATAAATTACGAGATTTAGAAATTTCAAGAAGAAAACACAGCCGTGTTCCAGGCCGGTGTGGAGGGAGGCGGCCGGTACCCCGGCTCGGAGCACAACTACACACAAAACACAAGTTTGGAAACTAACTAAAACAAGGGTCCACTTCAAACGGTCATAACTAGAGTTCTAGATATGGGAATGCAGAAATTCCAAGTCGAGGTGATAGCTTATCCTCTTACGGTTCCAACGAATGGTCACAAGCCCAAAACAAGCAAGTAACGAAGGAGATATGATCATTCTACGAAAAAGGGTCGGTGCAGTGAAATCCCAGCCGGCTACTGAACCGGCAGCCGGTCCTTCGGCCAGGACTACATCCTACCCGAGAACAACATACACAAGTTCAATCATTTTCAATTCTCATATTTAACTTCTATCAACTATCAACAATCAATAATCATCATCAACAATCATCAACTAACAACAATCATCATCAATAACTCAATTCCTAAGCTTACTAATCATATTATAAATACGAATTCTAACATAGAAATCATATAAAACACGTAAATGATATCGAGTAACCCTTCACCGTTACCTTTACGCGTCTTTAATCGATTACTAAGCCTTCCTAGTAGTCTCCACCTACAATTAGGTAATAAAAGATGAATATATGTCACCTTGAGAAAGACGGATAATTTAAAAAGCGAGAAAGACGGTAATTTTATTACCAATACGGATAGAGGAAGGTAAGAGGGGAAGAATGAGACGAACTTACGTGAATTCCAATAAGAAACGAAGGAGATACGGTGAATCTAAGCTTGGAAAGATTATGGAAGAAAGGGTTTTGGGTTTCTTAGTGATGAAGTAAGTTGATGTTTGAGTTGTGTAAGAAAAATAGATTAAAGAGGTAGTATGAGATATTTAAGTGGAAAAGTCAAGAAAAGTCAAAGTCGCCTTAAGACGGGATTCTCATGGAATCTCGCGGAAATTCCAAATACGAACTCGGAAATTCTAAATTCGACTCGGAACATAAAATTCTATTTTAAAATTTAAATTTGCTGAAAAGTGTCCGTAAAATATTTTCACTAGAAAAATAGGGTACATTTCCGGGTGTTACAAGTTGGGTTCAAGAGTTGTAATTCAAAGTACGGTATTTTTATGCGAGGGATTTCTATTATTGTTATCACTTTCATCGTTGATCGTCACCTAGGTATTCCTAATTTATCCTTTGCTTTTTGTTCTTTATTGCTTTCCATTTGATTGTCATTTTCTATTTCATTAGATTCATTTTCATGTTGTTATAATCATAGTTTCATTGCTTAGATTGTCGTATAGCGTCGTTATTATCGCCACATAGAGAGTCTAAATTATTGTCAAAATCAACTAAATATGCTTATCTTAACTTTCATTGTTAATATCAACATAACCATGAGTGAGTAGTCACCTTTCTAGGGTGTAGGGTAGCCATGTTAGATTGATTAAAATATGATAAATGGATAAAGGAAATGGTGCTTTTAAAACATTGTGTCTATGCATGTTTGGACTTTAACAATAGTTGACGATTCTTGATCACAATCTTTGACTAGTGTGGAATTCTTTTCCAAGGTAGATATACAGGAATTGAATAGACAAAGCGTGACATAGTGGATTAAGACCTAGTAAATCGCACTAAAAGCCTGCTAGACCATCTGATCTATGATTGTAATGAACACACCATTCTTACGAACGCTCAATGAATTGCTTGCATATCCTAAATCCAATTTCATTAATATGTCAATCTACATGTGTGAACCTACTTCCCTAGATGCTTCTCATTAGTGTTAATTTATCATTTGCTTTATTGTTTTCATTCTAGTTTGTTTTTATTTTGTTCTTATTTATGCCTTTCGTTAGTTTAGACATCACAAAAATCCAAAACCCAGAAAATCATTAGATAAAACTCAATTGTGAGACAATTCACAATCCATAGGAAACACCATCTCCCTGAGGATCGACCCCTACTTCCCTAATTACATTAATTTGTTATTAGCCTAGTCTGGGTAATTTATCTTTGTTTCGGGCTTGCGACAGGCACGATCAAATTTTGGCGCCGTTGCCGGGGAGCACGGTTTAGTTTTCCTTTTTATTGTGATTTTAATCACGATTAGTTTTATCTAGTCTTTAGGAACTCAAATTCCTTTAGACTTCTCTTGATTTTTCATCTTAGCTTTCCTATCTTATGCCCAGATCTTCTAGACTAGGGACCCCTATTCCTTTGGACCCCGAACTAGAAAGAACTCTGCGTAGGAAATTAAAGCTATTCAACGAAATTTCAAAAGCTTCTGACATTTCAAGTTTAGATCGTATTCGTGAGAAATACTCGGATATCTTACCTAATCTTGAAGGAGAAGAAGATCCATTTCCATCTCCATTTCCAAAAACCAATCAACTCTCAACCAACATTCCATGTTCATCTTCACAAACAATAATGGTTCGACTTTCCGACCATTCTAAACCCACCGCAGATACACTTCCAAAAGGTATCGCTACACCTCAAATTACAGCTCAAAACTTCGAAATCAAACCTGCCTTCATCGATTTAATAGAAAGAAATCAATTTGGAGGCAATGCCACAGAAGATCCCAACCTTCATATCCAAAATTTCTGTGACTATTGCTCCACAATTAGACAAACTAGAGTATCCCAAGAACAGATTAGGGAAATGCTCTTTCCCTTCTCTTTAAGAGGAAAGGCAAAACTCTGGATCAATAGTCTTGACCGAGTTGCCTTGAAATAGTCGACTGGGATGGTCTAGCTCTTGCTTTCTATCAAAAGTACTTCCCACCCGAACGAACCGCACTCTTACGAAGTCAAATTACTGGATTCCGTCAGAGGGGCGACGAAAGCCTTTATGAGGCTTGGGAAAGATATAAAGAATTACAAAGAGAATGTCCTCATCATGGCCTTGATTCATGGTTCCTGGCTATCACATTCTACAACGGTTGTTGTGGCGAATCGCGTCGTATCCTCGACTCCGCTAATAATGGTCGTTTCGATCAAATCGAGGTAGAGATAGCTAGTGCGACTATCGAGTCAATGGCAATTCACGATTCTCAGTATAGCAACTCGCGTGCTATACCGCTCAAAGCCAAGCAGGATGATTCGAGTAAAGTAGCACTCCTGGAAGCCCAATTAGCCCTTTTGCAGCAACAAGTAGGAAGCTCTTCCCAATCCAAGGAACATATCAACGTCACTAACCACGTAGTGGTATGTGAGACATGTGGGATTGGAGGGCATAGTTTTCAAGAATGTAGAAGTTCAATAGAGCAAGTCAATGCCTATCAAGGATATAGGCAAGGCAACGCTTTCTCAAACTTCTATAACGAAAACACAAAAAACCACCCATTTTTGTCCTACAAAAGTACCAATGTTCAAAATCCCCACCAACAAACTCAACAACCATTCATACCACACCAACAAAAGCCTTACAATCCACCTGGTTTTCAAAACCAGAGACCTTCATTCCAACCTAACTTCAATCAACCATACCAAAATCAACACCAACCACCTCAAATTCAAGGCCAACCAAATGACTCAAGCTTGAGCAAAATTGAATCCATGCTTCTGCAAGTTGTTCAAAAACAGGATTCAATGTTTGCTCAATTTCAAAAGAGTGATCAAGCTAAAGATGCTGCCATCAAGATGCTTGAAACTCAAATGGCCCAATTGGCTACCTCTATTACCCAAAGAAAACAAGGCCAACTCCCACCTCATGGTGAACAACCGAGGGACACCGCAAATGCTATCACCATTAGGAGTGGTACCACTTATACGGAACCTCAGCAACCCAAAGAACCAACAGTTGAGCCTTCACCAGTAGAAAGCCAAAAAGAAACCCAACCATCCACCGCTAAGGAAGCGGAAGAAAAACGTGAAAAGAAGGATGAACTTAAAAAGGAACCCATCAAGATCCAAGTTCCATTTCCCCAACGTTTGAGGAAAAATCATAAGGAAACCCAATTCGGTAAATACATGGAAGTTGTCAAAAACCTCCAAGTAACGGTTCTTTTCACTGAATTAATCACTCAAATCCCTTCTTACACGAAATTCATGAAGGATATTCTAACAAAGAAGAGGACTCTGGATGATGTTGAAATCATCGCATTCACCGCTGAATGCAGTGCGTTGTTGCAAAATAAGTCCCCTCCTAAGTTAAAGGATCCTGGTAGTTTCTCTATACCTTGCACTATAGGCACCTACACGATTGATAAAGCTTTATGCGATCTAGGTGCTAGTGTAAGCGTTATGCCCTATTCCATTTGCGAAAAATTGAATATGGGAGTTCTGAAATGCACAAGTATCACCCTGCAAATGGCAGATCGTTCTCTAAAACAACCTATGGGAGTTTTAGAAGATGTACCTGTTAGAGTAGGGAAGTTTTTCATTCCGGTCGATTTTATAGTGTTAGATATGGCAGAAGATTCGCAAATCCCTATCATTCTAGGAAGGCCATTTCTACACACTGCGGGAGCAGTAATCGATGTCAAGAATGGAAAATTGACATTAGAAGTAGGTGATGATAAAGTCACCTACAACTTAAACAGTGCAATGAAGAGCCCTATGCTTGAAGAACCTTGTTGTTTTCTTGACATTGTCGACTCAATCATTGATGAATCTCTGTATCCATCAATAATTGAGGATCCTTTAGAAGCAATTTTATTGTTAGAAGATATCTCTGAGAACGACAATTTTGAGATCAGTGAGCTGGAAAGGGACTTGACTGGTAAAGAGATACCGTCTGAAGAAGTTGAGGAGTTCATAAGCTTAATTGATGCTCCTGCCAAGGCAAAGTACATAAACCTGAACTTAAACCTCTTCCCTCAAATCTAAAATATGCTTTTTTAGATGAATCTGAATATTGCCCGGTCATAGTGAGTGCTCTCCTAGATGAAAATCAATTAAACTCACTATTGATTGTTTTGAGAAAACATAAAAAGGCAATAGGCTATAAACTTGAAGACCTCACAGGCATAAGCTCCGACTTTTGCATGCATAGAATTAACTTAGAAGAAGGCCAAAGACCTTGTGTTCAAGGTCAACGCCGTCTTAACCCAAACATGCAAGAGGTAGTTAAAGCTGAAGTTCTGAAATTGCCAGATGCTGGCATAATCTATGCAATTTCTGACTCAAAATGGGTTAGCCCTGTCCAAGTTGTTCCCAAGAAAGAAGGAACAACAGTAGTCAAGAATGAGAAGAATGAGCTCATCCCCACAAGGATTGTGACGGGATGGCGTATGTGCATTGACTACAGGAAGTTGAATCAATCAACTCGAAAAGATCACTATCCTCTACCCTTCATTGATCAAATGCTAGAGAGGTTAGCTTGCCACAAATATTTCTGTTATCTAGATGGTTACTAGGGATTTTTCCAAATTCCTATCCACCCTGAGGACCAAGAGAAAACCACCTTCACATGTCCCTATGGCACTTTTGCTTATCGCCGAATGCCATTTGGCTTGTGTAATGCACCTGCAACTTTCCAGCGTTGCATGACTAGTATCTTTTCCGATTTTGTTGAGACTATCATGGAAGTATTCATGGACGACTTTAGCGTCTATGGCATTTCCTTCGATAATTGTTTGAAAAATCTGTGGAAAGTGCTAAAACGCTGTGAAGAAGTCGACCTTGTTCTCAACTGGGAAAAGTGTCACTTCATGGTGAACGAAGGTGTAGTTTTAGGACACATCATTTCTGAGAGAGGTATTGAAGTGGATCGAGCTAAGATCCAAGTTATTGAGCAACTGCCACCACCTGCTAATGTAAAAGGAATCAGGAGTTTCCTTGGCCACGCCGGTTTCTACCGACGGTTTATTAAAGATTTTTCTAAAATAGCCAAGCCCCTGACTGAGCTCCTTTTTAAGGATGCGCCTTTTAATTTCACGAAGGAATGCCTTGAGGCATTCAACAAAATCAAACGCGCTCTAATCACCGCACCTATAATCCAGTCACCTGATTGGAATCTTCCATTTGAGCTTATGTGCGATGCGAGTGATTACGCCGTTGGAGTTGTTTTGGGGCAAAGAAAGGAAAAGTTCCTTCATGCTATTTACTATGCTAGTAAAACGTTAGATCCTGCCCAAATCAACTATGCCACTACTGAAAAAGAACTTCTTGCCATTGTCTATGCCTTAGACAAATTCCGTTCTTACCTTATAGGATTGAAAGTCATTGTTTACACTGATCACGCTGCTTTGAAATATCTGCTTTCAAAGAAAGAGGCAAAACCTCGACTTATCCGATGGATCTTACTCCTTCAAGAGTTTGATCTAGAGATCCGGGATAAGAAAGGAGCATAAAATGTAGTCGCTGACCATCTTTCAAGGATAAGAGTAACTGAAATAGGATTGCCAACACCAATTAATGATTCGTTTGCTGATGATTCATTAATGGCAATTACTGAGTCTTCTCCTTGGTATGCTGATATGGCCACTTTTCTTGTCAGTCGACAGCTACCTTCTGACCTTTCTTATAACCAAAGAAAGAGATTTTTGCATGATGCAAAATTCTTCGTTTGGGATGACCCTTATCTTTTCAAGCAGTGTTCAGATGGTCTTTATAGACGATGTATCCCTCAGTGGGAAGTTAAAGAAGTTTTAGAAGGATGCCACTCATCTGCTTATGGTGGTCATCATGGTCCGTCCAAGACCGTAGCCAAAGTCTTACAATCCGGGTTCTTCTGGCCCTCGATGTTTAAAGACTCAAAAGACTTTGTTATGGCTTGTGACGCTTGTTAACGAATGGGTCAAATATCCAAGAGACATGGGATGCCTCAAAACGGCATATTAGAAGTTGAAGTATTCGATGTCTGGGGTATTGACTATCAAGGACCATTCCCTTCTTCTAACAGAAATCGTTATATTCTAGTCGATGTTGACTATGTTTCCAAGTGGGTAGAAGCAATTGCCACTCCCACTAATGATGCTAGAGTTGTGATACGACTATTTAAGAAGATCATCTTTCCACGTTTTGGTGTACCCAGAGCCGTGATTAGTGATCGAGGAACTCATTTTGGAGAGAAGTAGTTAGATACTCTGCTTGCTAAATATGGTGTGTATCACAGACGAGGATTAGCCTACCATCCTCAGACCAGCGGTCAAGTGGAAGTCTCAAATAGAGAGTTGAAAACAATTCTTCAGAAAGTAGTCTCAAGATCTAGAACTGATTAAAGTAATAAGCTCGATGACACCTTGTGGGCTTATCGCACAGCTTTCAAAACCCCGATTGGAACATCTCCTTATCGATTGGTTTATGCAAAGACATGTCATCTTCCTGTCGAGTTAGAGTATAAAGCTTACTGGGCTATCAAAGAACTTAACTTAGACACTAAGCTTAGCGCTGATAGACGACTTTTGCAACTCAATGAACTAGAAGAATTTCGTTTGCAAGCTTATGAGAATTCTAGGATCTATAAGGAGAAAACGAAGCGTTGGCACGACAAGAGGATAATTAAGAAAGAATTTAATGTCGGTGATCAAGTACTTCTTTTCAACTCCCGTCTGAAAATATTTCCAGGAAAACTTCTATCACGATGGTCTGGACCATTCACGGTCACATATGTGAGCAAGTACGGCTATGTGGAACTCATGACTAGCAATGGTGAGAAATTCAAAGTTAATGGACACAGACTGAAACTCTACTATAGCAATTCTATCATCGGATGTTTAGATATTGTCTATACGGAGCGTCCATTACAGACCCAATGATTTTATAGAAAAATTCGTCGAGCAAAACGTTAAACAAGCGCTTCTCGGGAGGCAACCCGTGTTTTCCCTTTTTGCATTTTCCCTTTTACGTTGTTTTGTTAGATTTCTTTTGCAGATGAAAGAGTTTTTGAAGAATCTCTGAAGACCTTCCTTGTCAAAGTCCAAAAGGCTAGCTTGGGGGAATCCGCGCTGACTAGTAAGCTTCATTCTTCTTTCATTTTTCCTTTCTTCCCATTAAGCATCTCATTGCATATTTGGTTTTTGTGCTCACATTGAGGACAATGTGATGTTTAGCTTGGGGGAGGGATTGCATTTTCCAATTTTTGCATTTTAGTTATATTTTTCAAATTTTGAATAAGAAAGAGAAGATTTTAGAGAGAAGATTTTTAAATTTTGAACACAATTGAATGCTTTTCATGCTTTGCTTGCTTGTTTACTATGCTATCATGTTACATTTCCCAAACTTAGAGCTTTCAAAAGATAATGATTCAATATTTATTGAATTTTGCATACATGGGGAAGTCTTGTACACAGTAGGCATGGAATGAATCTATAGATGAGTACGCTTGATCTTGACATTTGGCAAACTACATATATTGTAGGTAGAACCTCCTTAGACTGGTACATCCATACCCAGTCTCATTTAGGTGTGTGTAGTTCTCCTTGTGATGTGTGTCATGTCAAAACGCATAAGTATGGTTCTCATTTCATTTCTATAAGCATTGCATTCATGATTCACTAAGATTTGAAGCCTTTTTCACTTTAAATTTACCCCTCAAAATTAGCCCCTTCATACAAATGCTTCACAAAAATAATAGCTACGCATAAAAACTGCCTACCTTTTGAGCTAGTAGCTAGAATATGGTGTATGGGTGCTCTTTTGAGAAGATTTGTTCTTATCTGTCAAAGTGAATTTGGAGAACGAAAATGTTCAAGAAGTGAAGTTATGTTCAAAAGAAAGAAAAAAAAAAGAAATAGAAAAAATCGAAAAAGAAAGAAAAAAGAGAAAAAATAAGAGAAGAAGTTGTGAGTATCTCCTAAGAAATGTCAAATCAATAGAAGGAGTTTACCCTTGTGTTTCGTGTGTAATAAGCCAAATTGTTACTTCTGGCTTCATCGTTTTTCGTCTTCTGGGAAGTTGACCGAAAGTTTGGATTGAGTATTCATTTATCATTGGTCAGTTGCTAGCTCATTCTAACCTTCACATGACCATAACTATTTGTCCACCTTTCACCCATTTCCCAAAGCCTTCTTCTCATTTTTTTTGGCTTCTTTTCTATGTGCATTGTGATCTTTGACTTGTTTTTTGAATTGTTTACCATATTAGACTGCGGACACATTTTCATAAGTCGTAGATAGGTGAGTGTCTCAAAACATTTACACATAAAGAAATCACCTTTTACATACAATGAGTGTTCGAGTGTACCGTGAAAGTCCATTTGTCAAAAGATCATGCAAGAGCCGAAATTCTGTAGTGAAATTCTTTGCGCTACGCCGTTATGTAAATCTCAGCCATGTTTATGTATCATTCTTGCCCACGTTGCTTTTGGGTTATGATTCATTATGTTTTCAAAGCTTTATGTTGAGATTTGTTTCCTGATGGTACAGTAGCCAATGCTTGCAACCTTGTCCTGGTATTGTTTGTTATGTTTACTTGAGGACAAGCAAAGGTTTAGCTTGGGGGAGTTTGATAAGTGAATATTTGTATGATTTTAACCCCCAGTTTAGCTCGGTTTTGTATTTCATTTGTGCTTTGTTAAGCCATTTTATGAGCTAATATCGTCTTCTAGGCGAATTCCTGTGTTCTAACTTGTTTTGTAGGGAAAGTGACGTTTCTACGCCCTTTTTCTATATTCCCGAGCATTTGCCTAGAACCCGACGATTCAAAGAAGAAAGCTTGACCATGTGTAAGGCATTTCAAGAAGGTTCACTAACTTAAGAGGGAGAAGAAGCAGAGACGGTTTCGTAGTTTTCAGAAGACCAATCAATTAGACGGGAGAATTCATCGCTTTACATCATATCCAAGCAACAAACCCGATTGTATAAGTCAATGGGGATGTTGTAAGTCAAGTCAAAGCGAAGGAAGATGAAGCGTTAGTCAAGAGTTTCCAGAAGACGACTTACCCGATCGGGTAAGTGTGTACCCGATCGGGTATGTGTGCTGCTTCGAGCATTGCGGCTCCTTCATCCTATTTTTGACCTATGTATTTATTGCCCGACCTCTTCTCCACGAAACCCTAATACTATAAATAGATGCTCCAAGCCACACACTCTCATACACTATCTTACACAATCTACTCCTATATTTCATACAATCTTCTTATTAGTTTTCTCTTTAGTTTTAGTCTTTCTAGTTTAGTTTATCTTCTTCTTTTGTCTTTTGTTTCTAGTTTATTTCTGTCCATTTCATATCAAAACATTAGCTTAGTTCAATAAGAATTTCAATCTTTGTATCTACTAGTTGGGTTCAAGAGTTGTAATTCAAAGTACGGTATTTCTATGCGAGGGATTTCTATTATTGTTATCACTTTCATCGTTGATCGTCACCTAGGTATTCCTAATTTATCCTTTGCTTATTAATCTTTATTGCTTTCCATTTGATTGTCATTTTCTATTTCATTAGATTCATTTTCATGTTGTTATAATCATAATTTCATTGCTTAGATTGTCGTATAGCGTCGTTATTATCGCCACATAGAGAGTCTAAATTATTGTCAAAATCAACTAAATATGCTTATCTTAACTTTCATTGTTAATATCAACATAACCATGAGTGAGTAGTCACCTTTCTAGGGTGTAGGGTAGCCATGTTAGATTGATTAAAATATGATAATTGGATAAAGGAAATGGTGCTTTCAAAACATTGTGTCTATGCATGTTTGGACTTTAACAATAGTTGACGATTCTTGATCACAATCTTTGACTAGTGTGGAATTCTTTTCCAAGGTATATATACAGGAATTGAATAGACAAAGCGTGATATAGTGGATTAAGACCTAGTAAATCGCACTAAAAGCCTGCTAGACCATCTGATCAATGATTGTAATGAACACACCATTCTTACGAACGCTCAATGAATTGCTTGCATATCCTAAATCCAATTTCATTAATATGTCAATCTACATGTGTGAACCTACTTCCCTAGATGCTTCTCATTAGTGTTAATTTATCATTTGCTTTATTGTTTTCATTCTAGTTTATTTTTATTTTGTTCTTATTTATGCCTTTCGTTAGTTTAGACATCACAAAAATCCAAAACCCAGAAAATCATTAGATAAAACTCAATTGTGAGACGATTCACAATCCATAGAAAACACCATCTCCCTGAGGATCGACCCCTACTTCCGTAATTACATTAATTTGTTATTAGCCTAGTCTGGGTAATTTATCTTTGTTTCGGGCTTGCGACAGGCACTATCAAATTTTGGCGCCGTTGCCGGGGAGCACGGTTTAGTTTTCCTTTTTATTGTGATTTTAATCACGATTAGTTTTATCTAGTCTTTAGGAACTCAAATTCCTTTAGACTTCTCTTGATTTTTCATCTTAGCTTTCCTATCTTATGCCCAGATCTTCTAGACTAGGGACCCCTATTCCTTTGGACCCCGAACTAGAAAGAACTCTGCGTAGGAAATTAAAGCTATTCAACGAAATTTCAAAAGCTTCTGACATTTCAAGTTTAGATCGTATTCGTGAGAAATACTCGGATATCTTACCTAATCTTGAAGGAGAAGAAGATCCATTTCCATCTCCATTTCCAAAAACCAATCAACTCTCAACCAACATTCCATGTTCATCTTCACAAACAAAAATGGTTCGACTTTCCGACCATTCTAAACCCACCGCAGATACACTTCCAAAAGGTATCGCTACACCTCAAATTACAGCTCAAAACTTCAAAATCAAACCTGCCTTCATCAATTTAATAGAAAGAAATCAATTTGGATCAATGCCACAGAAGATCCCAACCTTCATATCCAAAACTTCTGTGACTATTGCTCCACAATTAGACAAACTGGAGTATCCCAAGAACAGATTAGGGAAATGCTCTTTCCCTTCTCTTTAAGAGGAAAGGCAAAACTCTAGATCAATAGTCATGACCGAGTTGCCTTAGGAATAGTCGACTGGGATGGTCTAGCTCTTGCTTTCTATCAAACGTACTTCCCACCAGAACGAACCGCACTCTTACGAAGTCAAATTACTAGATTCCGTCAGAGGGGCGACGAAAGCCTTTGTGAGGCTTGGGAAAGATATAAAGAATTACAAAGAGAATGTCCTCATCATGGCCTTGATTCATGGTTCCTGGCTATCACATTCTACAACGGTTGTTGTGGCGAATCGCGTCGTATCCTCGACTCCGCTAACAATGGTCGTTTCGATCAAATCGATGTAGAGATAGCTAGTGCGACTATCGAGTCAATGGCAATTCACGATTCTCAGTATAGCAACTCGCGTGCTATACTGCTCAAAGCCAAGCAGGATGATTCGTGTAAAGTAGCACTCCTGGAAGCCCAATTAGCCCTTTTGCAGCAACAAGTAGGAAGCTCTTCCCAATCCAAGGAACATATCAACGTCACTAACCACGTAGTGGTATGTGAGACATGTGGGATTGGAGGGCATAGTTTTCAAGAATGTAGAAGTTCAATAGAGCAAGTCAATGTCTATCAAGGATATAGGCAGGGCAACGCTTTCTCAAACTTCTATAACGAAAACACAAAAAACCACCCGTTTTTGTCCTACAAAAGTACCAATGTTCAAAATCCCCACCAACAAACTCAACAACCATTCATACCACACCAACAAAAGCCTTACAATCCACCTGGTTTTCAAAACCAGAGACCTTCATTCCAACCTAACTTCAATCAGCCATACCAAAATCAACACCAACCACCTCAAATTCAAGGCCAACCAAATGACTCAAGTTTGAGCAAAATTGAATCCATGCTTCTACAAGTTGTTCAGAAACAGGATTCAATGTTTGCTCAATTTCAAAAGAGTGATCAAGCTAAAGATGCTGCCATCAAGATGCTTGAGACTCAAATGGCCCAATTGGCTACCTCTATTACCCAAAGAAAACAAGGCCAACTCCCACCTCATGGTGAACAACCGAGGGACACCGCAAATGCTATCACCATTAGGAGTGGTACCACTTATACGGAACCTCAGCAACCCAAAGAACCAACAGTTGAGCCTTCACCAGTAGAAAGCCAAAAAGAAACCCAACCATCCACCGCTAAGGAAGTGGAAGAAAAACGTGAAAAGAAGGATGAACTTGAAAAGGAACCCATCAAGATCCAAGTTCCATTTCCCCAACGTTTGAGGAGAAATCATAAGGAAACCCAATTCGTTAAATTCATGGAAGTTGTCAAAAACCTCCAAGTAACGGTTCCCTTCACTGAATTAATCACTCAAATCCCTTCTTACATGAAATTCATGAAGGATATTCTAACAAAGAAGAGGACTCTGGATGATGTTGAAATCATCGCATTCACCGCTTAATGCAGTGCGTTGTTGCAAAATAAGTCCCCTCCTAAGTTAAAGGATCCTGGTAGTTTCTCTATACCTTGCACTATAGGCACCTACACGATTGATAAAGCTTTATGCGATCTAGGTGCTAGTGTAAGCGTTATGCCCTATTCCATTTGCGAAAAATTGAATATGGGAATTCTGAAATGCACAAGTATCACCCTGCAAATGGCAGATCGTTCTCTAAAACACCCTATGGGAGTTTTAGAAGATGTACCTGTTAGAGTAGGGAAGTTTTTCATTCCAGTCGATTTTATAGTGTTAGATATGGCAGAAGATTCGCAAATCCCTATCATTCTAGGAAGGCCATTTCTACACACTGCGGGAGCAGTAATCGATGTCAAGAATGGAAAATTGACATTAGAAGTAGGTGATGATAAAGTCACCTACAACTTAAACCGTGCAATGAAGAGCCCTATGCTTGAAGAGCCTTGCTGTTTCCTTGACATTGTCGACTCAATCATTGATGAATCTCTGTATCCATCAATAATTGAGGATCCTTTAGAAGCAATTTTATTGTTAGAAGATATCTCTGAGAACGACAATTTTGAGATCAGTGAGCTGGAAAGGGACTTGACTGGTAAAGAGATACCGTCTGAAGAAGTTGAGGAGTTTATAAGCTTAATTGATACTCCTGCCAAGGCAGAAGTACATAAACCTGAACTTAAACCTCTTCCCTCAAATCTAAAATATGCTTTTTTAGATGAGTCTGAATATTGCCCGGTCATAGTGAGTGCTCTTCTAGATGAAAATCAGTTAAACTCACTATTGATTGTTTTGAGAAAACATAAAAAGGCAATAGGCTATAAACTTGAAGATTTAACAGGCATAAGCCCCGACTTTTGCATGCATAGAATAAACTTAGAAGAAGGCCAAAGACCTTGTGTTCAAGGTCAACGCCGTCTTAATCCCAACATGCAAGAAGTAGTTAAAGCTGAAGTTATGAAATTGCTAGATGCTGGCATAATCTATGCAATTTCTGACTCAAAATGGGTTAGCCCTGCCCAGTTGTTCCCAAGAAAGGAGGAACAACAGTAGTCAAGAATGAGAAGAATGAGCTCATCCCCACAAGGATCGTGACGGGATGGCGTATGTGCATTGACTACAGGAAGTTGAATCAATCAACTAGAAAAGATCACTATCCTCTGCCCTTCGTTGATCAAATGCTAGAGAGGTTAGCTTGCCACAAATATTTCTGTTATCTAGATGGTTACTCAGGATTTTTCCAAATTCCTATCCACCCTGAGGACCAAGAGAAAACCACCTTCACTTGTCCCTATGGTACTTTTGCTTATCGCTGAATACCATTTGGCATGTGTAATGCACCTGCCACTTTCCAGCGTTGCATGACTAGTATCTTTTCCGATTTTGTTGAGACTATCATGGAAGTATTTATGGACGACTTTAGCGTCTATGGCATTTCCTTCGTTAATTGTTTGACAAATCTGTCGAAAGTGCTAAAACGCTGTGAAGAAGTCGACCTTGTTCTCAACTGAGAAAAGTGTCACTTCATGGTAAACGAAGGTGTAGTTTTAGGACATATCATTTCTGAAAGAGGTATTGAAATGGATCGAGCTAAGATCCAAGTTATTGAGCAACTGCCACCACCTGCTAATGTAAAAGGAATCAGGAGTTTCTTTGGCCATGCCGGTTTCTACCGACGGTTTATTAAAGATTTTTCTAAAATAGCCAAGCCCCTGACTGAACTCCTTTTTAAGGATGCGCCTTTTAATTTCACGAAGGAATGCCTTAGGGCATTCAACAAAATCAAACGCGCTCTAATCACCGCACCTATAATTCAGTCACCTGATTGGAATCTTCCATTTGAACTTATGTGCGATGCGAGTGATTACGCCGTTGGAGTTGTTTTGGGGCAAAGAAAGGAAAAGTTCCTTCATGCAATTTACTATGCTAGTAAAACCTTAGATCCTGCCCAAATCAACTATGCCACTACTGAAAAAGAACTTCTTACCATTGTCTACGCTTTAGACAAATTCCGTTCTTACCTTATAGTATCCAAAGTCATTGTTTACACTGACCACGCTGCTTTGAAATATCTGCTTTCAAAGAAAGAGGCAAAACCTCGACTTATCCGATGGATCTTACTCCTTCAAGAGTTTGATCTAGAGATCTGGGATAAGAAAGGAGCAGAAAATGTAGTCGCTGACCATCTTTCAAGGATAAGAGTAACTGAAATAGGATTGCCAACACCAATTAATGATTCGTTTGCTGATGATTCATTAATGGCAATTACTGACTCTTCTCCTTGGTATGCTGATATGGCCAATTTTCTTGTCAGTCGACAGTTACCTTCTGACCTTTCTTATAACCAAAGGAAACGATTTTTGCATGATGCAAAATTCTTCGTTTGGGATGATCCTTATCTTTTCAAGCAGTGTTCTGATGGTCTTTATAGACGATGTATCCCTCAGTGGGAAGTTAAAGGAGTTTTAGAAGGATGCCACTCATCTGCTTATGGTGGTCATCATGGTCCGTCCAAGACCGTAGCCAAAGTCTTACAATCCGGGTTTATCTGGCCCTCGATGTTTAAAGATTCAAAGGACTTTGTTATGGCTTGTGACGCTTGTCAACGAATGGGTCAAATATCCAAGCGACATGAGATGCCTCAAAACGGCATATTAGAAGTTGAAATATTCGATGTCTGGGGTATTGACTATCAAGGACCATTCCCTTCTTCTAACGGGAATCGTTACATCTTAGTCGCTGTTGACTATGTTTCTAAATGGGTAGAAGCAATTGCCACTCCCACCAATGATGCTAGAGCTGTGATACGGCTATTTAAGAAGATTTTGTTTCCACGTTTTGGTGTACCCAGAGCCGTGATTAGTGATCGAGGAACTCATTTTGGAGAGAAGCAGTTAGATACTCTGCTTGCTAAATATGGTGTGTATCACAGACGAGGATTAGCCTACCGCCCCCAGACCAGTGGTCAAGTAGAAGTCTCAAATAGAGAGTTGAAAACAATTTTTCAGAAAGTAGTCTCTAGATCTAGAACTGATTGGAGTAATAATCTCGATGACACCTTATGGGCTTATCGCACAGCTTTCAAAACCCCGATTGGAACATCTCCTTATCGATTGGTTTATGGAAAGGCCTGTCATCTTCCTATCGAGTTAGAGTATAAAGCTTACTGGGCTATCAAAGAACTCAATTTGGACTCTAAGCTTAGCGCTGATAGACGACTTTTGCAACTCAATGAACTAGAAGAATTTCGTTTGCAAGCTTATGAGAATTCTAGGATCTATAAGGAGAAAACGAAGCGTTGGCACGACAAGAGGATAATTAAGAAAGAATTTAATGTTAGTGACCAAGTACATCTTTTCAACTCTCATCTGAAAATCTTTCCAGGAAAACTTCGATCACGATGGTCTGGACCATTCACTGTCACATATGTGAGCAAGTACGGCTATGTGGAACTCATGACTAGCAATGATGAGAAATTCAAAGTTAATGGACACAGACTGAAACTCTACTATAGCAATTCTATCATCGGATGTTTAGATATTGTCTATACGGAGCGTCCATGACAGACCCAATGATTTCAAAGGAAAATTCGTCGAGGAAGACGTTAAACAAGCGCTTCTCGGGAGGCAACCCGTGTTTTTCCTTTTTGCATTTTTATTTTTGTTTTTCCCTTTGTTTTGTTAGATTTCTTTGCAGATGAAAGAGTTTTTGAAGAATCTCTGAAGACCTTCCTTGTCAAGTCTAAACGACTAGCTTGGGGGAGTCCGCACTGGCTAGTACACTTCATTCTTCTTTCATTTTTCCTTTCTTCCTATTAAACATCTCATTGCATATTTGGTTTTTGTGCTCACATTGAGGACAATGTGATGTTTAGCTTGGGGGAGGGATTGCATTTTCCCATTTTTGCATTTTAGTTATATTTTTCAAATTTTGAATAAAAAGAGAAGATTTTAGAGAGAAGATTTTTAAATTTTGAACACAATTTGGATGCTTTTCATACTTTGCTTGCTTTTTTACTATGCTATCATGTTACATTTCCCAAACTTAGAGCTTTCAAAAGATAATGATTCAATTTTCATTGAATTTTGCATACATGGGGAAGTCTTGTACACAATAGGCATGGAATGAATCTATAGATGAGTACGCTTGATCTTGACATTTGGCAAACTACATATATTGTAAGGTAGAACCTCCTTAGACTGGTACATCTATACCCAGTCTCATCTAGGTGTGTGTAGTTCTCCTTGTGATGTGTGTCATGTCAAAACGTATAAGTATGGTTCTCATTTCATTTCTATAAGCATTGCTTTCATGATTCACTAAGATTTGAAGCCTTTTTCACTTTAAATTTGCCCCTCAAAATTAGCCCCTTCATACAAGTGTTTTACAAAATAATAGCTACAAATAAAAACTGCCTACCTTTTGAGCTAGTAGCTAGACTATGGTGTGTGGGTGCTCTTTTGAGAAGATTTGTTCTTATCTGTCAAGGTGAATTGGGAAAACGAAAAAGTTCAAGAAGCGAAGTTGTGTTCAGAGAAGAAAAAAAGAAGAAAAGAAAAGAATAGAAGAAATAGAAAAATCAAAGAAAAAGAAATAAAAAAAGAAATAAAAGAAGAAGTTGTGAGTATCTCCTAAAAAATCAATAGAAGGAGTTTACCCTTGTGTTTCGTGTGTAATAAGCCAAATTATTACTTCTGGCTTCATCGTTTTTTGTCTTCTGGGAAGTTGACCGAAAGTTTGGATTGAGTATTCATTTATCATTGGTCAGTTGCTAGCTCACTATAACCTTCACATGACCATAACTATTTGTCCACCTTTCACCCATTTCCCAAAGCCTTCTTCTCATTTTTCGGCTTCTTTTCTATGTGCATTGTGATCTTTGACTTGTGTTTTGAATACCGTCAGAAGTACATAAACCTGAACTAAAACCTCTTCCCTCAAATCTAAAATATGCCTTTTTAGATGAATCTGAATATTGCCCAGTCATAGTGAGTGCTCTCCTAGATGAAAATCAGTTAACCTCACTATTGACTATCTTGAAAAAACATAGAAAGGCAATAGGATACAAGCTTGAAGATTTAACAGGCATAAGCCCCGACTTTTGCATGCATAGAATCAACTTAGAAGAAGGCCAAAAACCTTGCGTTCAAGGTCAACGCCGTCTTAATCCAAACATGCAGGAAGTAGTTAAAACTGAAGTTATGAAATTACTAGATGCTGGCATAAACTATGCAATCTCTGACTCTAAATGGGTTAGCCCTGTTCAAGTTGTTCCCAAGAAAGGAGGAACAACAATAGTACAATAGTTGTTCTCAAGGGTTGTGACGGGATGGCGTATGTGTATTGACTACAGGAAGTAGAATCAATCAACTAGAAAAGATCACTATCCTCTACCCTTCATTGATCAAATGCTAGAGAGGTTAGTTTGCCACAAATATTTCTGCTATCTAGATGGTTACTCAGGATTTTTCCAAATTCCTATCCACCCTGAGGACCAAGAGAAAACCACCTTCACCTGTCCCTATGGTACTTTCGCCTATCGCAGAATGCCATTTGGCTTGTATAATGAACCTGCCACTTTCCAGCGTTGCATGACTAGTATTTTTTCAGATTTTGTTGAAACTATCATGGAAGTATTTATGGACGACTTTAGCGTCTATGGCATTTCCTTTGATAATTGTTTGACAAATCTATCCAGAGTTCTAAAACGCTGTGAAGAAAGCGACCTTGTTCTCAATTGGGAAAAGCGTCACTTCATAGTGAACGAAGGTGTAGTTTTAGGACACATTGTTTCAGAAAGAGGTATAGAAGTGGATCGAGCTAAGATCCAAGTTATTGAACAACTGCCACCACCTGCTAATGTAAAAGGAATCAGGAGTTTCCTTGGCCACGCCGGTTTCTACCGACGATTTTTTAAAGATTTTTAAAAAATAGCCAAACCCTTGACTGAGCTCCTTTTCAATGATGCACCTTTTAATTTCACAAAGGAATGCCTTGAGGCATTCAACAAAATCAAACGTGCTTTAATCACCGCACCTATAATCCAGTCACCTGATTGGAATTTGCCCTTTGAACTGATGTGCGATGCGAGTGATTATGCCGTAGGAGTTGTTTTAGGGTAAAGAAAGGAAAAGTTCCTTCATGCAATTTACTATGCTAGTAAAACCTTAGATCCTGCCCAAATCAACTATGCCACCACTAAGAAAGAACTTCTTACCTTTGTCTATGCTTTAGACAAATTTCGCTCATACCTAATAGGATCAAAAGTCATTGTTTACATTGACCATGCTGCCTTGAAATATCTGCTTTCAAAGAAAGAGGCAAAACCTAGACTTATCCGATGGATCTTACTCCTTCAAGAGTTTGATTTAGAGATCCGGGATAAGAAAGTACAAAAATGGGCTTTGGCTACGGCTAAAAGAGACATTTGGCTACGGTTCTTCAACCGTAGTAAATCTAGGCGTTGCCATAAATCAAGTACTTACAGCTACGGTTAAGAACCGTAGCCTAAAGTTACTTTTGGCTACGGTCAATATAAAAAGCCATAGCCTTTTGTTGATTTAAGGCTACGGTCACTATGAAAAGCCATAGTCATATGTCTCTATAAGGCTTCGGTTCTATTAATTAACCGTAGCCTTAAGTGTTAATTTTTGTTTTTAAAAAAAACATTGGTAGCAGCTAGTTGCCCTGTTATTAAAGCCTCCATATCAATTAATAAATTAACACTGGACAATGTTCATACATCATTGTTCGCTACAATTTCAAAACCATGCAATAATAATTCTTGTGCCATTATTCGCTACAATTTCAATACTAGCTAATACAAAAACGATTTTCGTACCAATACAAATAACTAAAGAAGATAGTCAATAAAATAAGTAGCTCATAAGTCTCGAACTCATTGATCTCTTCAATCGTATATGCAACTTTCGATCCAAACCACTACTTACAAATAAATTAAAGTACTTATTGTTAGAACCCAAATTATAAACAAAATAATTGTTAATAGAAGTAGTTCTACTTTTTTACTAGTAGAATGAAAACTCATACTTTAAATAGTAAATACCTTCTTATGATCTTTGATGTTCTTGCAGCGTCTCATTATATCCAACATGTATCACGTTACCAGGTTACGTTGTAGGCAGACCTGTGTTTCCAGTTGTACCGAAAACATTTAAAAAATTAAACAAAACCAAAATCACCATAAAAAAACAACTAATTGGACGTATACAAAATGATCATTAGTGCTGCCGTATTACCAGAAAGGTGTTATTCTCATAATTGGTCATTATTCTCACCGCCGCAAAAGAAAAATGCTAACAAAAAAGATAAGACTTACTCTTGATAAAATGGGGTAAGTATGATACGAACACCACCCATCTTAAGCAAGCTGCATTCCACATAATTTATGACTTCATCGTTGACTTTTTTCTCGATTCCCATTTGAGACATGATTATTGGATACTAAAATCCAACATCCGATAGCCCTTCATCATTCTGCTTCTTACAAAGTTTTTGTAAACACCTTGTACACATGTAAACAACCCCTTAGATCTCATGCTCAACAAAATATCCATTATATATGAAAAAGAATTTCATTCATAACCTACCTCTACACTTGAATACACGACACATTTAAAAAGGCCATTGTTGTTAAAATTGAAGCCCAGTGGTGAATAATCAAGGGGGAACATTTGTACTAAATTTGTATTTTTTTAAACTCAAGTCGAAAAAAAAGACAACTCTAAAACCAGACTTTTGTAATGCTTCTATTTGAAGAGAACCCATGGCATATTCGCTATCTAGAGGGAAAAGATAGCCCAACTAGAAACTTCTTTTCCATTGTTTCTATTTTACATCTAAGGATGCATTGGTTTTACACTAAATACTAGCATATCACAATCTCTTTATTTCTACAACATTTAAACTACCCAACATCATGCTCGCATAAAAACTACCAACCATCATATAGATTACAAGAATATTCCACCAAAAAGAACTCAACTTGGCATCAAAAAATCCATTACATTCTATAAAACCCACACATTATCAGCATATTAACAGAACAAAGCACACACAAAATTCAAGTAAAGAACACAGGACAAGGAAACCCAAATAAATTTCAGCATATATTTTTATTCTAACAACTTATACCAACCAATCTCAGCTATTCCCTCATCATTCGTTAAATATTTTTTATTTTTTGTGGAGTGTTTATTGATAAAAAAAAACCAAAATATTAGGCTGGAGGGAGGGAGTGTTTAATCTAATTCTCATAAAACAACAATAGGTAAAATCAACCCACTTCAGCATATATTGTTTTACTCAAAATTTCTAATCAACCCATCATAATTGAGCAACCTGCATGAATTTAAGTTTAATGCCAAAATGAGCAGACATAAAGAGAAAGCGGAATAGGGTAAACGTCCAACATGAGGTACATGAAAATATACTCTATCAGCGAGCAAACTATTTGTGATAACATAAGATTTAGAAAACATTGAAAAGTAAGTGATAACGTAAGATTTAGAAAACATTGAAAAGTAAGTGGAACTATTAGTATAGTTTGTGGTGGATGAAGAGGGTAAAAGATGATAAGGAAAGATTTTAGTAGATTAGGGAATGTTTCATCTCCAGCCACTGTCTCGTTTATTTCTAGTACAACTAAACTTTGTTAATCTTCTCTTGAATCACTAGTCAGATTTTTCAAGAAACTCTGCAAGCATGACTTAAAAAGGAACTTCCGTTTCACTTAAACTCAAGCTTAGTTTTATAGAGTACAATCCCATCCATTACAATCTGATGCCATACTTTTCGAACAGAGAAAACAATCAAGACACTTCAAAGTAGCAATTATGCTAAAAGGGTGCACATAGGTTCAAGCAAACTCTTAGGCTTTGTTTGGATAGGAAAAATGGGGGGAAAGGGAGTGGAAGGAAAATGGAGGAGGTGATTTTCCCTTCAAATCTTGCCAATATTGGTAGGGAAATAATTTGGCTTGGACGAGGGAAATGGAGGGATTCATTTTCCCTCCCCTCTAAATCCCTCCACCTCCATTTTGCTAACCAAATAAAGGATTTCTCATCCCTCTCTCCCCCATCCTTTCCCTCATTTCCCTCCAAATCCCCCTATCCAAATACACGCTTAGAGTGTGTTTGGATAGGAGCGATTATTTGGAGGGAAATGGAGGGATAATAAATCGTTTGTTTGGTTAAGAAAATGAAGATGAGGAGATTTGAAGGAGAGGGTAAATGGATCCCTCCATTTCCCTCCTCCAAGTCAAATTATTTTCCCACCACCATAGGCAAGATTTAGGTCAAGTCCGAGTCAGGCTTGTTCAGGTGTGCCAAATTATCGGCTTAGTTTGGGTTGGTGTAGGTAATTTCAAGTTTCTAGTCTGATACGGAATGATTGGGTCGTTTTCAAATCAAACGGGTTGCATTATTTCGAGATATTGAAAACACTATAGTGCTAGAGTACTCCGTAGCTAAATAAATCAAGGAAACTTATACAATTGGAAATGAACAACACTCTCTGTTTACGGAGTACTACCTAAAAGGCTAAAAGTACAATTAAGTAAAGTGGAGAGGAACTAATTGAGATGATAAATGTTTCTCGTAGTTCATAAGCTAAAAGTCTAAAACCTAATTTTTCACTATTTCATTTGAAAAAAACAGACATATGATAAATATTTGAGCAATTGGAATATCAATTGAGCAATGTTGCGGGTTTTGCCATCAAAACCCAATAACACTAAATTTCGTATAAAGTTAAAGTAAGTAAAAATCGAATTAAGCCAAACTAAGTAAATAATATATGAAATAGTTGATTGACAAGAAAAAATACCGGAAATATTGATTGCCGAGAATTTATTTGGAGTAAATATGGCGGTGCTGATGGTGGCGACTTGACGTCGTTGTGGGGCAAGGTGGGGGTTGTGAGCGTCTAGGGCGTCGTTGGTTCTGAGTGATCGAGCATCTAGGGCGTCATTGGGGTTGGGATGAGGGTGCGGATAGGGCGGCGTCGTCAGTGGTGATGGGATGAGGATGCGTTCGTCCATGGAGTAATTTTTTTTAAGGAAATAGATGAGAGTTGGGTGAGTGAGTGGAGTACTAGAGTATATGGTCTTACTTTGTGTGAGAGTGTTCGTCAAAAAAAGATAGAGCAGCGCCAACAATTCAGATAGATATGG
The DNA here is from genome assembly GCA_022085475.1 of Heliosperma pusillum. Lineage (NCBI taxonomy): Eukaryota > Viridiplantae > Streptophyta > Magnoliopsida > Caryophyllales > Caryophyllaceae > Heliosperma > Heliosperma pusillum. The sequence goes on from JAIUZE010005598.1 coordinate 55,210, forward strand.
CTACGGTTAAAAAAACCGTTGCCTTTTAAGTGCCTACGTATTGCTTTTGGCTACGGTTTTAGATGTAAACCGAAGCCTTTTGTTGTTTTCTATAGATTTTGCTACGGTTCGTTTCTAACGACCGTAGCCTTATCTAATAGGCTACGGCTATTTTTCATGACCGTAGCATTTTCTATACGCCTAATGTCATTTTTGTAATAGTGGGAGCAGAAAATGTAGTCGCTGACCATCTCTCAAGGATAAGAGTAACTGAAATAGGATTACCAACGCCAATTAATGATTCGTTCGTTGATGATTCATTAACGGCGATTGGTGACTCTTCTCCTTGTTATGCTGATATTGCCAATTTCCTTGTCACTCGCCAGCTACCCTCTGACCTTTCTTATAACCAAAGAAAGAGAATTTTGCATGATGCAAAATTCTTTGTTTGGGATGACCCTTATCTTTTCAAGCAGTGCTCAGATGGTCTATATCGACGTTATATCCACCAGTGGGAAGTTAAAGGAGTTTTAGAAGGATGCCACTCATCTGCTTATGGTGGTCATCATGGTCCGTCCAAGACCGTAGCCAATGTCTTACAATCCGGTTTTTTCTGGCCCTCGATGTTTAAAGATTCCAAAGACTTTGTTATGGCTTGTGACGCTTGTCAACGAATGGGTCAAATATCCAAAAGACATGAAATGCCTCAAAACGGCATATTAGAAGTCGAAATATTCGATGTCTGGGGTATTGACTATCAAGGACCATTCCCCTCTTCTAACGGAAATCGTTACATCTTAGTCGTTGTCGACTATGTCTCGAAGTGGGTAGAAGCAATTGCCACCCCCACCAATGATGCTAGAGCTGTGATACGACTATTTAAGAAGATCATCTTTCCACGTTTTGGTGTACCCAGAGCCGTGATAAGTGATCGAGGAACTCATTTTGGAGAAAAGTAGTTAGACACTCTGCTTGCCAAGTATGGTGTGTATCACAGACGAGGTTTAGCCTACCATCCCCAGACCAGTGGTCAAGTAGAAGTTTCAAACAGAGAGCTTAAAACAATTCTTCAGAAAGTAGTCTCGAAATCTAGAACCGATTGGAGTAATAAGCTCGATGACACCTTATGGCCTTATCGCACAGCTTTCAAAACCCCGATTGGAACATCTCCCTATCGATTGGTTTATGGAAAGCCCTGTCATCTCCCTGTCGAGTTAGAGTACAAAGCTTACTGGGCTATCAAAGAACTCAACTTAGACACTAAGCTTAGCGCTGATAGACGACTTTTGCAACTCAATGAGCTAGAAGAATTTCGTTTGCAACCTTACGAGAATTCTAGAATCTATAAAGAGAAAACGAAGCGTTGGCACGACAAGAGGATAATCAGAAAAGAATTTAATGTCGGTGACCAAGTACTTCTCTTCAACTCCCGTTTGAAAATTTTTCCAGAAAAACTTCGATCACGATGGTCTTGACCATTCACTGTCACATACGTAAGCAAATACGGTTATGTGGAAATAATGGCTAGTAATGGTGAAAAATTCAAGGTCAATGGACACAGACTGAAACTCTACTATAGCAATTCTATCATCGGATGCTTAGATATTGTCTATATAGAGCGTCAATCACCAACCAAATGATTTCATAGAAGAATTCGTCGAGCAGGACGTTAAACAAGCGCTTCTCGGGAGGCAATCCGTGTTTCCTTTCTTTTTGCATTTTATTTTTGCTTTTCCCTTTTTCGTTGTTTTGTTAGATTTCCTTGCAGATGAAAGAGTTTTTGAAGAATATATGAAGACCTTCCTTGTCCAGTCCAAAAGACTAGCTTGGGGAAATCCGCGCTGACTAGTAAACTTCACTCTCTTTTCATTTTTTTCCCTTTTTTACCCTTCTTCCCATTAAACATCTCGTTGCATATTTAGTATTTGTGCTCACATTGAGGACAATGTGATGTTTAGCTTGGGGGAGGGATTGCATTTTCCCATTTTGCATTTTAGTTATATTTTTTTTTTCCAACTTTTTGAATAAAGAAAAGAGAGAAATTTAAAATTTTGAACACAATTGAATGCTTTTCATGCTTTGCTTGCTTGTTTATTATGCTATCATGTTACATTTCTCAAACTTAGAGCTTTCAAAAGATAATGATTCAATATTCATTGAATTGTGCATACATGGGGAAGTCTTGTACACAGTAGGCATGGAATGAATCTATAGATGAGTACGCTTGATCTTGACATTTGGCAAGTTACATATATTGTAAGGTAGAACCTCCTTAGACTGGTTCATCTATACCCAGTCTCATCTAGGTATGTGTAGTTATCCTTGTGATGTGTGTCATGTCAAAACGCATAAGTATGGTTCTCATTTCATTCCTATAAGCATTGCATTCATGATTCACTAAGATTTGAAGCCTTTTCACTTTGAATTGCCCCTCAAAATAAGCCCCTTCATACAAATGTTTCACAAAATAATAGCTACATACAAAAACTGCCTACCTTTTGAGCTAGTAGCTAGACTACGGTGTATGGGTGCTCTTTTGAGAAGATTTTGTTCCTTGATGCCAAAGTGAATGTGGAAGAACCAAATTGTTCAAAAAAGTGATGTTATGTTCAGAAAGAAAAATTATTGAAAAAATGAAATAGAAAAAAGAAAAGAAATTAAAAAAAAAAGAAAAGAAATAAAAGAAGAAGTTGTGAGTATCTCCTAAGAAATGTCAATTCAATGATTAGAAGGAGTTCACTCTTGTGTTTCGTGTGTAATAAGCCAATCTATTCCTTTTGGCTTCGTTATTTGTCTTCTGGGAATTAATCGAAAGTTTGGATTGAGTATTCATTTATCATTGGTCAGTTGCTAGCTCATTCTAACCTTCACATTGACCATAACTATTTGTCCACCTTTCACCCATTTCCCAAAGCCTTCTTCATTTCTTTTTCGGCTTCTTTTCTATGTGCATTGTGATCTTTGACTTGTGTTTTGAATTGTTTACCATATTAGACTGCGGACACATTTTCATAAGTTGTAGATAGGCGAGTGTCTCAAAAACATCTACACATAAAGAAACCACCTTTTACATACAATGAGTGTTCGAGTGTGCCGTGAGAGTCCATTTGTCAAAAAGATCATGCAAGAGCCGAAAATCTGTAGTGAAATTCTTTGTGCTACGCCGTTATGTAAATCTCAGCCATGTTTATGTATCATTCTTGCCCACGTTGTTTTTGGGTTATGATTCATTATGTTTCCAAAAGTTTTACGTTGAGATTTGTTTCTTGATGGTGTAGTAACCAACGTTTGCAACCTTGTCCAGGTATTGTTTGTTATGTTTGCTTGAGGACAAGCAAAGGTTTAGCTTGGAGGAGTTTGATAAGTGAATATTTGTATGATTTTAACCCCCATTTTAACTCGGTTTTGTATGTCATTTGTGCTTTGTTAAGCCATTTTATGAGCTAATATCGTCTTCTAGGCGAATTCCTATGTTCTAACCTATTTTGTAGGGAAAGTGACGTTTCTACGCCCTTTTTCTATATTCTCGAGCAATTGCCTAGAACCCGATGATTTGAAGAAGCAAGCTTGACCAAGTGAAAGACATTTCAAGAAGGTTCACCAATTCAAAAGAAAGAAGAAGTAAAGACAGTTTCGCAATTGTCGGAAGATCAATCAGTTAGGCGAAAGAAATCATCGCTTTACATCAAACTCTATCAAAAAAACCCGACTCAAGAGGTCAAGGGGGATGATGGAAGTCAAGTCATATGCAAGGGGAGATGAAACGAGAGTCAAAGGACCCAGATGACAACTTACCCGATCGGGTAAGTGTGTACCCGATCGGGGATCCTTGTTGATCCGCAATTTTTCTTCGACTTCCTCATTTTTGTCCTATATGTTCAATGCTCGACCCCTTCCCCACGAAACCCTAATGTTATATAAAGGATGCTCCAGCCCTTCTTTTCAACAGATCTCTTCACACATTCTCTTCTACACTTCTCTTTACAAAACCTAGATTAGGAGGAGGGAGAACTAGCCTCTCTTCTCTCATTTTCTTCTTCTTTAGTCTTTAGTTCTTAATTTATTTATGTCCTTTCTACATAAAAACCTTAGCTTAGATCAATAAGAATTTCAATCTTTGTAATCTACTTTGTTGGGTTCAAGTGTTGTAATTCAAGGAACGATTATTCTATGCAAGGGATTTCTATTATCGTTATCGCTTTCGTTGTTGATCGTCACCTAGGTATTTCTATTTTATCCTTTGTTTAATGTCCATTATTGTTTTCCATTTGATTGTTATTCTCTTTACATATTATCTTAGATTCATTTTCATGTTGTTATAATCGTCATTTCATTTCCTAGATTATCAATTAGCGTCGTTATTATCGCCACATAGAGAGTCTCAAATTATTGTCAAAACCAACTAAACATGTCTATCCTAGGTTTTATTACAATCATCATCTTAGATATAAACATTATCATGAGTGAGTAGTCACCTTTCTAGGGTGTAGTATAGCCATGTTAGATTGATTAAAAGATGATAATTGGATAAAAGAAATTTTGCTTTTAAAACATTGTGTCTATGCATGTTTGGACTATAACGATAGTTGACGATTCCTGATCAAAATCATTGACTAGTATGGAATTCTTTTCCAAGGTAGAGATACGAGAATTGAATAGACAAAGCATAACATGGTGGATTAAGACCTAGTAAATTGCCTAAAAGTCTGCTAGACCATCTGATCTATGATTGTAATGAACACATCATTCTTACGAACTCACAATGAATTATTTGCATATCCTAAATCCAATTTCATCAATATGTCAATCTACATGTGTGAACCTACTTTCCTAGATGCTTTTCATTATTGTTAATTTATCATTTGCTTTATTGCTTTCATTTCCATTTGCTTTTATTTTGTTTTCATTTATGCTTTTTGTTAGTTTAGACATCATAATCCCAAAACCCAGAAAATCGTTAGATAAAACTCAATTGCAAGACAATTCACATTCTATAGGAAACACCATCTCCCTGAGGATCGACCCCTACTTCCCTAATTACATTAATTTGTTATTAGCCTAGTATGAGTAATTTATCTTTGTATCGGGCTTGCGACAGGCCTGGTCATTACGTCATAGAATATTTTATCACGCTTCTTTATATGCTTCTGTATCGATAAGAGCGCATGTTATTATGACCCGTGCATTGTTTGCACGGGTTTAAAACTAGTTACACAAGAACTTGACCACTATTAACAATCAATAATTAAATGAGGCCATATTATTTTGAGACCCGTGCATTAATCAATATCAATAAATATCTATCTATCTATATTATTAAAGGAAGCTTTTTTCGAGCGATTATGGAGTCTCCAACAATTGAGATCTACTTTCGAACAATTATATATAGATTGTATCCAATTTTTATGAACTACTTAATATTAAAAAAAAAGGGGGATAGTGATAATATTTGACGAAAACTATGAACTTAATAATATTACCAAATAATAAATAATAACAAATAACAATATGAAAAGAAAGAATGTTCAATTACACTACAAACACTTCAAACGATTTTGTAAAGATGCATATATGGAATACTATATAACCGCATGCACATTTCAAAATCTTCTCTACTTCTCTATCTTTTTTCTCTACTAACTACTGATTTGTTTAATTTATTGTTGCGCTTATATTTATACTACATGTATATTGATTTAATAGTACGTGCGTTGACATTGCAGGTAAAACTAAGAGTATAACGTGATAGTTGAGCTCATGGATGAAAAGCGCTCAAACAATTTATTTGGTAAGATTAATATTGGTATAAACTATCATCTCGAAATCCTCTTCAAGCTGAAATATTTGGGTTATATATTTCATATACGAAGTACTGTATATGTTAGTGTTATTTGAGGGAATGATAGAAATATTGTATTAACATAAGGTAGTCATTCTGTTTACCACTTATCTTTACACACTATATATCTATCTATCTATCTATATTATTAAAGGAAGCTTTTTTTGAGCCATTATAAAGTTTCCAACTTTTGCGAAACTCTTTGAGCAATTCTAACCATAGTAGAGTTTCCAACTTTTGTGAAATACATGAAAATTTAATATAGTCCTACTCAATTTTTAAGGTTGTGCACGATGCTAATAGTCTTTCAGTTGGATTTGTTTACTTAAAGTCTTTATAAAAAGAAAATCTATGTCATGTTCTGTTGTAGAATGTAACACCCTCGATTTTAGCGTAATTAATAATTAACCTTTAACTAATTTAATTTGCCTAACTAATATTTTAATTATTTGGATAAAATTCATAATTGGGCTAATTGGGTGAAATCCGTCTAGAATTTATTTGTTTAGAGTTCATAATCGAATTCTACGCGAAAAATTAATAAAGACCGTCTTATTTTAGCATGTTTGGGCTTAAACTTCTAAATGGACCTATTTATTCTCCAAACCCACTTGAAACCCTCATAAACTCTCCATCCCTTCTAAAATTTTAGCAACACTCTTCATCTTTAACCTCCATCAAGACCTAAACAAACCCACCATTTTTACCGATCTTAAAACCTTCATATCTCCTTCAATACTCAACCAAATCCAACTATATTTAGTGTTTTAGAAACCTCTCATCATCCTCTTCCTTTTGATACAATGAAATCTTACATTCCCAAGCTTTTATAAAAATCTGTCTTTTTAGATCTAATCTTAAGACGGGCATAACTTCTTCATCTCTTATCCGAATTTAATTCCGTTTGATGTTCCGGAATCCTCTCTCCGCCCTCTTCCTTTCTATGTAAGTAAAATAATGATCTTTAAACTTTATTTTATGTCTAATTTTCCAGAATTTCGGTCTACCTTAATATAGTGTTAAAAGTTAGTTTTTGGGTTAATTTTGAAGATTTGGAACAAGGAATCCGGTTGTGTCTTGGGCTTGCTTAAAGATTGCGAATTCGGAGTGCTAAAGAGGTAACGGTGATGTGTTACTCGGTATCACATCTTTATGTGTTTCTTATGTGTTTTAAATTAGTAATTATGATAAAGATTAGTGCTTTGTTAGTTAGTGTCAAGAATTCATGTTCTTACATGTTAATATTAAAATTAGGTAAAGTTGTTGTGTTGTGCCTTGTTGATGATGAAATGAATTTGTACCCATGTTTATGGTTGTTGTTAGTTGATAATTGATATGAGAATTGATGGTTTATGATGATAAATGATGATTGTTGTATGTTGATGACAAGACGGAGAATGAAGGAAAGCGTGCCTGAGACCAGGACGCTGACATCTTCTAAACGACGCTGGCAGCGTTCCCTGGCGCTGGCAGCGTTTCATGCTGCCAGTTTTTCCCTTGGTTGAGCGCCTTGACTTTCGTTGACCCCTTTGAATTCTAGTCCCGCCTTGACTTTCCTTAACCCTTTGGACTTGGTCTTCTTGCATTGATGATTTGTTTGTAGCCCACTCCAATTGTCGGGTTTGGGTCTCGGGTTTAGGGTTTGACTTTGACTTTTGTTGACTTCCGGGTTTGACTCTAAAAGTTGACTTTAAATATTAATGTTTCGAATATATGATAATCCCTTCGCTTGTATCGTATGTTTTGTAATGGATTTGGATATGTCCCCTCTTAAGTCGATTCTACTTTACGTTTTCATCTTAGCACTACTTGTTGAGTGCTTTGAACTCTCATTGCCCGGCTACACCTTATCCTCGTTAGACTGGAATGTCGGAGCGATGGGGTGTATCCTTGATGCTTGTATGCATGTTAGTGAGGATATGACGACGTTTTTGGGAGGCGAACGCTATGCGTTGATCGACCCGGCCGTCAAATGTTGTATCCTTGCGAGGTGGTGTCATTGCATGTAGCGTACCGCTTGATTATGATCCTTATGCTCTTTCCGCCTCTTTCGTGTAGTGTGACCGAATTTGGGGTACTCGACTTCTGTGTTTGTTGAGTCTTGGATGCGAAACGTTTATCGCATGTCGAATCGGAACACGTTTATTCCGAGAGTCTGGCCAGGTTTAGACTAGGGCCGTATTATTATCGACGTCCTACCGGGAGGAAATGAGTCTTTCATATACGAAACGTTTATCGTGTATGGGTTCAGGGAAACGTTTATCCCGTTGACGTGTTCGATCATACTTGCTATGTACACGATGCTAGTGCGTGCCATTTACCGTAAGAGTGTGTATGCTTATGTTTGACCATATGATGGATTATATACTTGATTGATTGGATGACTATGATTGGTTTGTATGTCGAGTCCCAAACCCTCTCAAGCATATGTCGCTAATGGTGAGATGCAAGCCCTTAGTGTTCTATATGGTTGCCAAGGGGAGTCTTCCCCGAGTCTTGTATCGCATGATGATGATGGATGATGGTTTTATTTACTCTTATATTGATTATCATAATTAATGTTTTTCTCATATCCGGCATGATATATATATTAATGCATGATGACACATGGTTATATGCTTATTTATGTGCGCTTTGATGTGATATGGCTGGGAGTACCCTGAGTTACCCCCCCACTGACTGTGACATTCATTTTTAATGAATGAACAGGTTGCAGGTTGGAATTTTGCATGGGGTTGTGGCGAGTGAGCTAGCGAGCGTTGTCCTTAGAACGATTTACCCTTAGCGTATAGTTTATATTAGTTCGGTATAGTAACTGTGTTTTATCAAGGGATCGATGCCCCTTGTATTTATTTAAGATACAATTTGTATAAACGATTTATTAAATTAAGTTTTGGTTTTGTGACATACATTCACGGTTTTGCTTTTAAAGTTTTTCAAATCTCGTGTTTTCCGCTGCAAATCTATGTGTTTACTTTACTGCGAAATCGCGGGGTGTCACAGTAGGTATCCTAATTGCTTCCCAATCTTTTTTGTTACTTTTGTAGCTGATATTGCATGTGTGACACCCTCAAATTTGCGGAAAGAAAAAAAAATAATTTAACTAAATAAAAGATGAGAATACATAACAAAGGTGTCATAAATAAAAAGGTTCATAACAAAAGAAAAATAATAATTATACATAAGAATTATCCAAAACGGGAGACATATCTCCCGTATAAATACAGAAATTAAAGAGTGTATAATACTATACAATCTAAGAACCGAATATAGGTCCAAGGTAAATACTTCGCTCGCTAGCTCGTCAATGTACCCAAAGTATGCATCACAAACCTGCCAACCGCATTAAATATAAACACGGAAGCCACAGTCAGTGGGGAGTAACTCCAAGTTCTCCCAGCCACGAAATGTCGAGTTTAATAAAACATGAATAACATAAAAGAAATGTATATGGAAAATACAAAACTTAACATATACGATATGCTTTTCATGTTATGAAACAAATAACTAACATATAACCTAGCATATGAAAGCTATCATGTGAAACCGTTATCAATCTATAACACGAGGTAGGGAAGCTGGTATGCTAGCTCAGAGGTTACCGTTAACATGGCCATGATACACTCAAACCCTAATCAACACGTAATCATGTGAATCAGTTAACAATCGGTAATCCAAACTCTATCAATCCTAGCCGGCTTGCATCTCACCTTCTAGAACTCATAGAATCATACAAACATGAAATACCAATACTTCTACAAACAGGCATAAGTTCTTAGCACCGTCAATAGTCATCTGTAACTCGAGGCTATACCACAAGGTAGGAAAACATCCTAGTCCTAGACTGATCAGACCTAGCGACAACAGCTATTCCATTCCCCGTCTCATGACCAAAGTACACAAGAAACTCTACTAGGCGACCCCCTAAGCAGAGTTGGATAGTACTTAAGCTGGCTCCATTCCCCAAAGTGGAAGCAATTAGACGCCATGCCCCAGCTTGGATATAAACCCACCAAGCCGGGACACAAAAGCTATTAACCATGAACTATATACTCGTTAAAGATAGTACGACCTATCTATGTCATGGTCCAAGATACTCATTTAGAATTAGAATGGCCAAACCAAAACTAATATCTTAACTCAGAGGTTACCTTTAAAACATGGCCAAGATACGACTTTAACACGCCATATAATCATAATTCTCTATGGGTACTTAGTCAACACGACATATATCATACAATTAAATAGTCACGGAAACAACTTCCTATCATGTGACTAATTGCATATAAATCCTATTCAAATATCATATCGCCTCATATCTACTAAGGCTCATTCATTCAATAAATAAAACTTACTTGAAGACAAATCCCCGACCCGAGTCCCGCGACGGGTCATCAGTCAAAACGGGGCTGACTAGATCTTAGTTTGACCAAACCCGTTTGGTCAAACCGGCTAGAAACAGAGTCTTTACCAATTAGACTTAGACATAAAATTAACATATTCATTACATGTTATTTTATTAAAACTTCTAACATGTGAATTATTAAATCTTACGAAAACCCGCATGACTTAAAGGATATCAAATTAAACTATGATCTCGTATTATAATTTCTAACATGTGAGGAATAATAATATTATGAAAAATACTTTTAATTAAATAATTTACTTATTAAAATTTCTCACTTGCTAAATATTACAAAACACGATAAATTAACACTAAACTCAAAAACCGTCACAAGTCCAACAAGGTGACTCATGGGCTGATTTTGGGCCGGACCTAACATGGGCCTGGACTGGGCCCACGGCTGTTTTGCGCTGATTTGGACTGTTTTGAACGACATTACTAAAAACCGTTTCTTAATATTTCACGCATGCTTAACATATTAAAAACCCGTCAAAACAACAACAAAACAATCAAGTATCGACACAAACCCAAAGACCAAAACCCGGACCAACCCAGACCTGGCTGGACCGGTCTGAACCGGCCTGAACCAGGCCTGAACCGGCCGGTTCACAGCCACCACCCACGGCCAATTCACACGGCCACAACAACCACCACCCCAAATAAATTCTAACATGATTTTAATTAACAACATCCATTTTTAACAACCAAATTAACCATCAATCATACAAAAATCATGGTTATAAATAAATCATACAAAATATGTCCAAGAACACTAACATGTTAAAAATTCCATACAACATAAAAATCATTACTACTTATCATGTTATTACCAAAAATCATAAATAACAATAATATGAACCAAAACAAAAGATGAACCAAAAACAAAAGATACAAAGGCTATGTAACATTAAATCGTCGAGTAACTCGGAATCGTTACCTTAGCTAGCAAAATCAATTAGCACCAAAATAAGAAGTATAAAATAAGAAACCCGTCTTCTAGTCTTCTCCTAAAATATACGAGTCACCAAACTCTTCTTCAAAATCTTCCCCTATAAGAAATGACAAGAAAAACATTATTAGAATTAAAACTTGATTTTCCATAATTAAAGTGTTGAAAACGATTTTGTCGGAATTGAAAATAAACCGTACTAGAAGATGGAGAGCGAAGAGGAGATTCTAGAAATATAAGTTAGGACGGATTTGAATAAGAAATGAAGGTTTTGTGATGATTTTGCTCAAGAACGACGAAGAACAACGAAGAACGATGAAAAACGATTAATTAGATCTTAAGTTGATTTATTGTAAAATGGAAAGGTAGTTAGTGAGTAAAGTGGGGTGAGTGAGCCGTGTACATATAGAAGGATTAATGAGTCGGGTTTTGAAATTGTTGTTACGGAATTGACTCGGGTTTTATAATTATATTAAGGTAATTAATTAGATATTAAGTTAATTAAATCAATTATCTAGATATTATGTTATTGTAATCAAAAGAAAGAAAAATATCAAGTCCTATTAGAGGACAAAGGAGCCGTGTGGTATGGTGATTGTCGGGTCTGTTTTGTAAACGATTTGTGTAATTTTCGTTAACGGATCGATAAAGTTGTAAATATCTAAGATATTCTTATTAGTTTAATCCAAAGAATTCAAATATCTAATGTGAATGGAAAAAGATGACATGGGGCGTGCGACTCATGCCAAAGTCGGGTTTCGGATTTGTTTCGGGATTTAAGATGACTCGGGAATAGTTAAAATGACGTTCGGGATTAAACCGTAAAAGTTATTCTTTAATTACGAATAAATTCAAAATAATTATATTAAATTATGATAAATTCAAATAAATCTTAATAAAAATAAATTAAAAATATTATTTTTTTAAATAAAATTTCGGTCTTCAAAATTACAAGGCGAGTCGGAAAAAGTCAACGAAAGTCAAAGTTAACTTAAAAACGGGATTCTCATGGAATCTCTCAAAAATTCCAAATACGAACTCGGAATTTCAAAATTCAACTGGAAACAATAAATTCCACTTTAAAACTTAAAAAGGTTGAAAAGTATCCTTAAGATATTTTACTAGACAAATTGGGTATTTTTCGGGTTGTTACAGCATGTTTGCTGTATTAATTTATTATGCATTCATGGTGATTTTATTGTTCATTCGGTTATTGTAATATTTTGGTAGCTTTTTTTTCCATATGATAATATAGATAGATATTGAATTGATATTAATTAATGTAATTTTTGTGTAAATATTATTTTAATTTTATTTAGTTAAGAGTTTTATTTTAGTTGAAGAACTATTAGATAATGTAAAATTACGTATCAATCCTTAAACATTTGGCACAAAAAAGAAAATCAATATTCTATTTTCTTATTTTTCTTATTTTTTTTATTATGGTGGCGTTGAGATTCAGCGCCACCGGGTGACGCCCTATCGCCATCCTTTTTATAAATGGGTATTTTTTTAATGAGTCTACGCCAATTACTTCCACGTTTAACATACTTAATACACGTTTTTTTAATTTTAAACTATTTTGTTCATGTGTCCAATAATAGCTCATGCAACTATGATAATACGACCCGTGCATTTTATGCACGGGTTTAAAACTAGTTAAACGGAGAGAAAGAGTTTGATCGCGTAAAATGAAAAGGGTAAAATGGGTAATTTTATCCATGATTGAGTAAAACACGTTCATGAAAGAGAATAACCCCCCAAAAAAATGAAAGATAGTTGTTCACAAATGAATAATATAATTGTTCAAAGAAAATTGCTTATCCTAAACCATTATTTTCTTTTTTACTTTTTTTTTTCACATACAACTTAAAACAAACAACTTATTTTTTTACATCACAAATCTTGAAGATTCCTAAGAACTCTGTTACATACATCTTTCCCTTTGCTGCAAAGTGTATTGGTAGGCATTCAATCCATCATTTCTTGAAGAAGTAACTGTCTGCTTTGTTTCAAGCCTTAGTCATATTGCATTACATCTAGCCATTATTACAAACCACGTTATTAGTATGAACGTTCATATAGATTATAAGGTACTCTGTATAACAATTATGTTTCTGCAAAAAAGTGAAATCGACACAAGATTAGGAGTACATACGTTTTCTCCAAGACGTTCTCCTTAGGCGATTAACTCTCAATGCGTCCGTGGTTGGCCCTGAACAAGGTAGTAAATATCACTAACAAAAAATAAACAAGAAAATTAAGTAGATCGACAAACACAAGTGTAACATTACAATTAAAATTACAACTCACTTGTTAATGGACGAACTAAGTCTGGACAGTCTGTTCTTGGTCCATCGAGCGAGGCGTATGCAAAGACGTGGGATGGAAGGGGTGAACCTATATTACTCGAAATCAAAAATTAAAGCTATTCTTAACAAGTTGCTAGATGTCCGACAATTGTCTTATTTATATACATGTCCCATCTCTTTTTCAAAACAAGTTTTCCTCTACTTATCTATATTCAAGCTATTCTGCCTTTACAATTTGAATGTTGTTATATTGATTTGCTTTTCTCAAGTGATAGTTACGAAACAGAGTGTCTTAGATTTCCAACTAGAAATGAACTCAATCTGTTGTAATTATAAAGCAGGAATTAGAGGATTATACAAGAACATGACCACTATTAACAATCAAAAATTAAATGAGGCCATATTATTTTGAGACCCGTGCATTAATCAATATCAATATCTATCTATTTATCTATCTATATTATTAAAGGAAGTTTTTTTTCGAGCGATTATAGAGTCTCCAACAATTGAGAACTACTTTCGAGCAATTATATATAAATTGTATCCAATTTTTATGAACTACTTAATATTAAAAAAAAAAAAAGGGGGATAGTGATAATATTTGACGAAGACTATGAACTTAATAATATTAACAAATACTCCCTCCTATTCTGAGCAACCTTCCCCCTTTCTATTTTGGGTTATTCACAATACCTTCCCCCTTTCCTTTTTTGGTAAACTTTTATACTTATTTTAATCACATTACCCCACTACAATACCCACAATACCCATATTTTATCTTATTTTAATCACCTTACCCCACAACAATAATTATTTTAATCACTTCACTCCACAATAATACCCCACAATACATTCCCTCTCTCCAATCACCCTACCCCCACTTCATTACTTTTGGTTATTTAATTAAATTTCTTAAAATTTGTGCCAAGTCAAATGGGGAACTTAGTTCCGAATAGGAGGGAGTAATAAATAATAACAAATAACAATATGAAAAGAAAGAATGTTCAATTACACTACAAACACTTCAAACGATTTTGTAATGATGCATATATGGAATACTATATAACTGCATGCACAAATCAAAATCTTCTCTACTTCTCTATCTTTTTTCTCTACTAATTACTGATTTGTTTAATTTATTGTTGCGTTTATATTTATACTACATATATTGATTTAATAGTACGTGCCTTGACATTGCAGGTAAAACTAAGAGTATAACGTGATAGTTGAGCTCATGGATAAAAAGCGCTCAAACAATTTATTTGGTAAGATTAATATTGGTATAAACTATCATCTCGAAATCCCCTTCAAGCTAAAATATTTGGATTATATATTTCATATACGAAGTACTGTATATGTTAGTGTTATTTGAGGGAATGATAGAAATATTGTATTAACATAAGGTAGTCATTCTGTTTACCACTTATCTTTACACACTATTTATCTATCAACTTATTTTTTAGTGCGTTGACTTTTTTTTTTTCACATACAACTTAAAACAAACAACTTATTTTTTTACATCACAAATCTTGAAGATTCATAAGAACTCTGTTACATACATCTTTCCCTTTGCTGCAAAGTATATTGGTAGACATTCAATCCATCATTCCTTGAAGAAGTAACCGTCTGCTTTGTTTCAAGCCTTAGTCATATTGCATTACATCTAGCCATTATTACAAACCACGTTATTAGTATGAACGTTCATATAGATTATAAGGTACTCTATATAACAATTATGTTTCTGCAAAAAAGTGAAATCGACACAAGATTAGGAGTACATACGTTTTCTCCAAGACGTTCTCCTTAGGCGATTAACTCTCAATGCGTCCGTGGTTGGCCATGAACAAGGTAGTAAAAATCACTGACAAAAAATAAACAAGAAAATTAAGTAGATCGACAAACACAAGTGTAACATTACAATTAAAATTACAACTCACTTGTTAATGGACGAACTAAGTCTGGACAGTCTGTTCTTGGTCCATCGAGCGAGGCGTATGCAAAGACGTGGGATGGAAGGGGTGAACCTATTCTTTCGTCTTGTAAGATTAGCTCAAAACTCCAATATGAACGAGTCGTTTCTTGGAAAACCTTAATATCATCTACGGAAGATGCAAATTTGTGGACCCACATGTATCTTAGAGAAGTAAGATTAGTTACTGCAATCGCTAAGCCATACGCGGTGAACCGCAATACTTGATTTCAAGCTTTTCAAGGCTTGGGCATCCCGTAGAAAATGTAATTAAAGCCGTGTCTGTTGCACCAATACCACCTAGCATCAATGACTTTAAATTTTGACCGTATTGGCCGATGTAACTAAGACCAATATCGGTTAGGCCTCCTTGTCCGAGTTTTGAGCCAAATCTTGTAAGGTTTATACAACCCTTTACGAGGCCTCGGACGCCATCGTCAAGTGGGAAATTAGCACATGTGTTCCATATGACAAGACGAAAATCGTTCAGTTCTTTGAGATGTTCCCCTATATATGTCAATGTATCGTTTGTCATATCATTTACATAGGCGTCAAGGTATTGTAACTCCGGACACCCCTCTACAATAGCCATTAGGCCCCTTTGAGTGACAACGCCTCTTCGATCTCGCCGTTCTTCAATCCGAAGTCTTTTCAGATTCTTACAACAATGTGCCACAACTTCTAGCCCATCATCTCCAATAACATTTGAAGTCTGTTACAAAAATACCAAAACAATATTATCATAGCCCAGGTTATGATAAAAAACAAGATTATGAATATGGACAAAAGAAGTGTATCTTATAAGTACCTCCAAAATTTGTAAATTGGGACATCTAGATATGATGTCACAATGGCCTTGACGACAAAGTGACGCATTCCGTAAATCCAAGCTTTGCAATGAATTTACAAACGGAAAAGCCATAGGGAGATGCATTCTTTTAAACGAATTTAGACCGACACTGGCCAATTGTGCCGGCATTGCAATATTCTCATAGCTCAGGTTCACAGACACTAGATCCCCGCAAAACTCCTTTAATTTCGGTGCCATGCCAAAGAAGTCTTGCAATTGTTTGATGTCAATTTTATGATTGACTTTCATGGAAGTCAGCGGACACTTTTTTGCAAGGAGGTGAAGATCTTTAATGTTGATATTTCGTAAAGATGTTTTATAGAAATTCAACGCCTCAAGAGTATTGTTATTATGTAAAGCTAATTGGTGAAGCCAATCTTCTTCATTTCTTTCCGTGATTTCACTACCTTCCAAATCAAGAATCCTCAATTTTCTAAAACACCAAACAAAATATTAACGAACAAGAATACGTCTAAATAATCAATTACTTTAAGTAAAGGCAGACACCAACGTGATTTGCAGGCTATTACGAGGGTTTACTTAAAAAAAAAATACATACACTTAGGAATATTAATAAGAAAACGTTTTATCATAAGTAAATTGCAAAGCTTAATGCAATTCATTAGTAATAAAGAAGTTCTATCAATTTTTTAAATTGTCATTAATTGCTGAATCATTTGTAAATTGTCAAGCGTATTAAACATCAGGAAACTAGTTAAAAAAACATGACAAAAAGTATACTCTTGTATGAACGTTCATCACTTCAGCTTATGAAAAAGAATGTTATCATAATGTAAATGTAGATCATAAAAAATAACCTGCAAGACTGAGTAATAGCCTTTAAGCCCTTTGTGCTAAAACCCACGCATTTGTCTAGTTTAAGGCACGTCAAACGCGAACCTATAACTGTGGCAATTGTCTCGAGATCATGGCTTGTAACAAACCCTCTTCGAAAATGAATCGATTTAAGCTTAGGCATATTCGTGAAGATCTCGACCCACGGTGCAACATAACCACCCCATCATCATGTATAAGGTCAAACATAGCCGCTCTAGGCTTCCCCTTGAGTTTTAATGACTCAAGGTTAGGGAAGCGTTGCATGACGAGTTCCGGCTTTATAACGTAGGATAAGGGGACAGTAACGTGACTTCGAGTTAACCTATCTAGGTTATACCATCCCTTAGAGACCAGAGACATTGTTGCTCGGTCTTGTCGGTGTTGAATGTGCGGAAATACGCATTCTAAAATTTCGTCCGACATTGTGGTAGGGCGACGGGCCATTATTATGTGATTGAAAGATCGGATTTTTTTGGCTAAGTAGTTGTTGCTGATGGTGAGAAAGGCAGAGAATAAATCTAAGTCTCCAACTGTTTTTTTTTTATTGAGGTCGATTAAATTTTTGTTTGTACTAAATTTGAGGCTAGTATTGGATTTTATAGTGGAGTAATGGCTAGGATTAATAATATGTAAATGTAAAGCAATTCCTTGTTTAGTTTTCAATCCAAGTTTGTCCTAATTGTTGATTCCATGTTTAGTTTTCAAACTATTCCTTGGATTTATTTGTTAGCTTTGTATTACTTCTAACCTAGGGAGATTCTATGTTTAGTTTTTAAAACAAGTTTCTTCTTCTTTTTTTTTTTTTTTGAAAGATAAATGAAGTACTATGGTTAGAAAATGGACCAATCCAGAAATTATTAATAATATAAAAATAGAGTAGTTATTTAGACAAAGTGAGTACTATGGTCTATGTACTTAGTTTGTCATTTTACTTGAATTTAAAGATTATGCAAGTTTATTATTTCTGTTTCTCTTTCGATTCCATGTTGTTATAATGTGCATCATTTAGTGTGTATTCTGGGTTCATATACGGAGTATTAGTATATAGATGAAATTGATTAAAAAAATCTCCAGAGTAGTATTTTATAAACGATGATACATAAATAAATCACAAATTCTCATTTGTGACGGGTATTTTTCGTCAAAAGATTGTGACGGAGTAAATGTGACCATTTTTATGGAAAATGTAACCATTATATGATTGGTAACATTTTATGGATGATTACTTTTTATCATAAAATGGTTACATTTAGTCCGTCACAAGCTTGTGACCGTCGCAAGAGAGACCAACTGTAAATAAATTGACTATTTGAGTAAAAAGGTTAAGCATGAAACATGTGACAGACAAGTACAACAACTATACCAAAGAATAATTACAAGACTTCATATCTATTGTTGTTATCAAAAAAAGATACCACTACGTATATGAAAGATTTAATTAAAGATAACAACCATGAAATATATACGAGATTAAATTAAAGATAACAACAATGAAATATTTATCAGAGATTAAATTAAAGACTTAGAGAGATTTTATGTTTTAACGTTTACGAATTTGATACGAGCATAACTTATTGTTTTTATCCTTTAAAACAAATATGAGATTAGCTTTAATTATAAGGACCAATTGAGAAATTCTTAACAAGTTGTTATATGTCCAACGATGGCATATGAGAAGGGTTACATATATTACTCGAAATCAAAAATTAAAGCTATTCTTAACAAGTTGCTATATGTCCAACAATTGTCTTATTTATATACATGTCCCATCTCTTTTTCAAAACAAGTTTTCCTCTACTTATTTATATTCAAGCTATTCTTCCATTACAATTTGAATGTTGTCATATTGATTTGCTTTTCTCAAGGGATAGTTACGAAACAGAGTGTCTTAGATTTCCAACTAGTAATGAACTCAATCTGTTCTAATTATAAAACAAGAACTAGAGGATATACTATATACTAAAGCAGAAACATTTCGGTGTTTCTGATTGGCTGCATATATTAAGGAAAAACGACTCCCAAATCTAAAGCAAAAGATTAATTACTCTCTCTCCTCACTCTTAATACTTCTGATTTATTTTACTCTCTCCTCAATCTTAACACCCCTAATTTAAATTATTTACATATTACAAATTCCATAATTATTTACATACTAGATTTCATGCCCGTGCGATGCACGGGTCTACCTTAATGTCATTTTCATAATTTTCCTATAATAATTAACTTGTAAAAATAAACTTTTGAAAATTTATGACTATAATAAAATATACTCCGTAATTTTTAAAAAAATAATATTGATATATTTATTCAACTTCTATTTTAAACATATTTTACCAACTTTGCCAGGAATCAAGTTATATTTGATCTATATGACTCGAAAAATGATCCAAGGTTCCTAATAATTAAGCTCTCTAACACATTGCTTAAGAGAATAAAAAGATTTTGGGTGGATCACCCTACCTTATGATAATTGTCCGGTAGGGGCAATTCTACTATTTATAGGTATTAGTATCTTCACCACACTTACATTATTTTTCAAGGTGAGATGTGACAACCCTCGCGAATGCGGAAATAAAACATACAAGCATGTGATATAATAAGCGGAAATACGGTATTTTAAAAACCTTTATACATGCACGATAAGTATACGAGGAGTGTCAAATTACAAACCGAATAAAAATACTATAAGATAAGAGACGTAGTCTCTCAAAAGATTAACAATGTCAAAGTGATTAGCAAACTAGCTAATTAACGACTAGAGGTGAATCTTCCAGGGACAACGCCCGCTAGCTCACACCCGAACCCAAAATAGCATAAGCAAAAAGCCATCCATGCAAGCAACCTGTTCATCCATGAAAAACATGAACGCCACAATCAGTGGGGAGTAACTCCGGGTTCCCCCAGCCATATCACATTAAACGTACATAGAAGGAAATACAAAAGTAAAATCATGCATATGTGAATATACATGTGAGATACGATAAGGATAAATAGGCAATTCGATAAATAATGATAAGAGCATAAGAGGTACAAGTCCGAATCCATCATGTTATACAAAGACTCGGGGAAGACACTCTTAGGCAACCGAATACGCTTACTAGGGCTTGCATCTCACCGTTAGCGGTATAAGTTTGATAAGATTGAGACTCGACAAACAAACCATGCCAAGTCATCGAATGACCATGAATATCAATCATGTAATCAACCATCCACACATAACAATACAATGACGATGCCCAATCATGCAATGACCATGAATAAAATCATGAAATCACGCATTCAAGAACAACGACACAAAGACGACCTCTCTCACGGTCAATGAAACGCACTAGCACCGTGTACATGGCAAGTATGATTAATGGGCATCCACGGGAGAAAAGCCTTCCCTTAACGCATACACGATTCAATCCATTTCGTATATGTAGACTAATTTCCTCCTGGTAGGACGACGATAATAATACGGTTCCTAATCTAAACCTGGCCAGATTCTCGGAATACACATTTTCCGATTCGACATGCGATGACGTTTCGCATCCAAGACTCGGTCTTACAAAGAAAACGCCGAGTACCCCAAATTCGGTAGATAAATTCACGAAAGAGGCGGAAAAGAGCTCAAGCCTCATAACAAGCGGTACGCTACATGCAAATAACACCACCTCGCAAGTACACAACATTTGACGGCCGGGTCGATCAACGCATAGCGTTCAACTCCCAACAACGTCGTTGTATGCCCACTAACACATGCATTTAAGCAGTAGGATACCTCCGCGTTCCGACATTCCAGCCTTACGAATGTGGAGGTAGCCAAGGGAATGAGAGTACAAAGCACAAGACAAAATAGTGCTCAAACCGTATCATTTGTAAAAACCGACTCAAAGTGGGAACATACAAAAAACCGTCACAAAACATGAGAATAGGGAATCATATAAGTTTAAATATGATAAAAATGAGTCAATACATGATACATAAGCATTAGAACAAGTTTATGCAGCATAATGAATAAAAACATAGATCACCTCTCCAAAACAACGTTGTTTGGAAACCAACGAAAACAAGGGTCCACTTCAAACAGTCATAACTAGAGTTCTAGACATGAAAATGCAGAAATTCCAAATGGAGGTGATAGCTTATCCTCTTACGGTTCCAACGGGATGTCACAAGCCCAAAACAAGCAAGTAACGAAGGAGATATGATCATTTTACAAAAAGGGGTCAGTGCAGGAAAATTTCAGTCGGCAGCGAGTGACGCAGCCTGCGTCACCACGACGCAGCCTGCGTCCTATTCGGACAGGTACGAGTCACACAAATCTCCACAATTTCACTAAGGCATAAAACAAATATCATCTATCATCACAATTCATCAATTCTCATATCAATTATCAACTAACAACAACCATCATCAACAACACAATTCCTAAGATTACTAATCATATTCTAAATACGATTTCTAACATGGAAAACACATTAAAACACGTAAATGATATCGAGTAACCCTTCACCGTTACCTTTTCGCGTCTTTAATCGATTTCTAAACCTTCCTAGTCTCCACCTACTTACAATTAGATAATAAAAGATAAATATAATTCACCTAGAGAAAGACGGATAATTTAAAAAGCGAGAAAGACGGTAATTTTATTACCAATACGGATAGAGGAAGATAAGAGGGAAAGAATAAGACGAACTTACGTGAATTTCAGCGAGAAATGAATGAGTAGTGACGATTCTAAACTTGGAAGAATATGGAGGCTAGGTTTTGGTGTTTATGGTGAGGAAGAAGAAGATTGAGTTGTGAGGGAGTTAGGGTTATGAGGGAGTATATGTAGGGTGAGTAAGTGGAAAAGTCAACGAAAGTCAAAGACGGCTCAAAAGTCAAGAAAAAGTCAAAGACGGCTTAAGACGGGATTCACTTGAAATCTCGCGGAAATTCCAAATATGAACTCGGAAATTCTAAATTCGACTCGAAACATTAAATTCTAAATTAAAACTTAAATTCGCTGAAAAGTATCCGTAAAATATTTTCACTATAAAAATAGGGTACATTTCCGGGTGTTACAACATCTCTCACGTTAAATGAAACGCACTAGCACCGTGTACATGGCAAGTATGATTAAAAGGCATCCACGAGATCACATTTCCCTGAACGCATACACGATTCAATTCATTTCGTATATGTAGACTAATTTCCTCCTGTTAGCACGACGATATAAATATCCGGTCCTATTCTAAACCTGGCCAGACTCTCGGAATAAACCATTTTCCGATTCGACATGCGATGACATTTCGCATCCAAGACTCGGTCAATCAATGACGCCGAGTACCCCAAATTCGGTAGATCAATTCACGAAAGAGGCGGAAAAGAGCACAAGCCTCATAACAAGCGGTACGCTACATGCAAATAACACCACCTCGCAAGTACACAACATTTGACGGCCGGGTCGATCAACGCATAGCGTTCAACTCCCAACAACGTCGTCGTATGCCCACTAACACATGCAATTAAGCAGTAGGATACCTCCCCGTTCCGACATTCCAGCCTTACGAACGGGAAGGTAGCCAAGGGAATGAGAGTACAAAGCACAAGACAAAATAGTGCTCAAACCGTATCATTTGTAAAAACCGACTCAAAGTGGGAACATACCAAAAACCGTCACAAAACATGAGAATAGGGAATCATATAAGTTTAAATATGATAAACATGAGTCAATACATGATACATAAGCATTAGAACAAGTTTATGAAGCATAATGAATAAAAACATAGATCACCTCTCCAAAACAACGTTGTTTGGAAACCAACGAAAACAAGGGTCAACTTCAAACGTTCATAACTAGAGTTCCAGACATGAAAATGTAGAAATTCAAAATGGAGGGGATAGCTTATCCTCTTACGGTTCCAACGGGATGTCACAAGCCCAAAACAAGCAAGTAATGAAGGAGATATGATCATTTTACGAAAAGGGGTCAGTGCAAGAAAATTACTGTCGGCAGCGAGTGACGCAGCCTGCGTCACCACGACGCAGCGTGCGTCCTACGACGCAGCGTGCGTCCTACACGGGATTCAGGAACGATCAAAACCAACATGTTATCAACAACCGAAAATCCTCATTTGTCATAACAAACCATCAATTCACATATCAATTAACCACTAACAACAACCAACAACAACAACACAAGTCCTAAGCATACTAACCATAATCTAAATACGATTACTAGCCTAGAAAACACATAAAACACGTAAATGATATCGAGTAACCTTTTACCTTTACCTTTACGCGTCTTTAATCGATTTCTAGAAAGTCTCCACCTACAATTAGATAACAAAAGATGAATATAATCCACCTTGAGAAAGACGGATAATTTAAAAAGCGAGAAAGACGGTAATTTTATTACCAATACGGATAGAGGAAGATAAGAGGGGAAGAATAAGACGAACTTACGTGAATTTGAACAAGAAACGAATGAGCTACGATGATTCAAAGATTGGATCAAAGATGGAGGCAAGGGTTTTGGTTTCTTAGAGAAGAAGTAAAGTTGAATTGTGTTGTGAATGAAAATAGGTTAAGGTAGTATGAGGGAAATATGAGGGAAAAAGTCAAAGAAAGTCGCCTTAAGACGGGATTCTCATGGAATCTCGCGGAAATTCCAAATACGAACTCGGAAATTCTAAATTCGACTCGGAAAATTAAATTTACGAGTAAAACTAAATTTCATTGAAAAGTATCCGTAAAATATTTTTACTATTTAAAATAGGGTACATTTGCGGGTGTTACATAGAGAATTTCGCATCAGTAATGCAATACGTTGTTTTTTGACAACAGTTGTCCCCTCATAGGCTAACTCTAGACCATCCCATATTTCCTTGGCAGTAGAACTAGATGAGAAACAATCAAATTCAGTATGAGTCATGCCGTTTTGCAACAGACTGATAGCCTTTGAATTTTTCTCAACTTTCTTATAATCTGCCTCAACATAGTCATCTTCTTTCTTTTCGACGTGAGTGCCATTGACAGATCGAAGCATGATCTTATTAGGGCCATTCTTAATGATTAGCCAACACTCCCAATCGTTACCCTTTATGAAATGGGTCATCATATTTTTCCATAAACTGTAGTTCTTCCCATCGAATACGGGACACTTCAGATGTTTGGAATCCATTAAAATAAAATTAAATGCAGCGGAAAATAAATAAAAATAAAAGGATAAATGGATCAGACTCCTTGATGTAAGGCAATCAAGAGCAAGAGGCTCTGATACCAATTGTAGAGTCTATTGATCGAATACGAAAGAGGGGGGGGGGGGGGGGAATTGAGTATTAAAAACTAGCCCCACTTTTTCGATTTATATGATATGTAATTAATTATTTGATCTTATGAATTAAAATCAACTAATTAATTAATCAAAGTAAGCGCGAATAACGAAATAACGAAAAGTAAAGAGATAAGAGAGAGGCACACGATTTTTGAAGTGGTTCAGTTTCACACGTTGAAACCTACGTCCACTATTCTCGATTAATAATTTTTAGTACCTTTCTACGGATTACAAAAATTACCAACCCACTCGTATAATCAACACTATGATTATAACTCAAGGTGAGTATCGCTAAATACTCTATACTATCTTACGCTAATAAGAAAGTACAATATAACTCACACAGATTCCCGTTAAAGAATTGTAAGCTTATAATGATGTACTATTATCCAATAACGTATTTCACTCAAGCGATTGATAATAATTGATGCACGATTCTTTTGAAAAACAAACACTAAACAAAATAATAAATATTTTGCTCAAAGGTTTGCTTTAAAATGATTTTGGAAAATCAACACAAGTAAGTATATATGCCGTGTGATATATGTGTATTTCGTGTATTTTTCAAAGTAGGATGTGAAGGAGTATTTGTGGGAAATATCGGTATACTTCCCTTTAAAATTTTCGGATTATAATGAAATTATAACTATATAAATTTCTAGTCATAAATGAAATTGCATAATATAAACATGAGATTAAGAAATAACCTTCGGTCCTAGAAAAGGCCTAAGAACAAATACCAAAGTAGGTATTCTCCTAATCGTAACACCCAAGATGGTTCAAGAAATGCCTTCGTCGTGTTAGAACGAATACCCAAAAATTACTTCTAATTTATGTGTATATTGATGATAAATATGAAGGTGAATAAGAGAGGCAAAAATCAGAATTTTTCTTCTCTTTTCACCCTAGGTGTGCCGTGAGATTAGAGTAGTGATTAGGGTTTTTTTTTTCTTTTTTTTTCCTCTTGTAGCCGTGACATCCAAGAGCCAAAAAGAAAAACCTTGTTTCCTTATTTCACTCAACCTCTATTTGGTAATTAGCATCTAATTAATATGTATATTATGTAATATGTATTCTTATTATTACTAGTAATGGACCGTCACATAAACCGAGTAATGCCGGACCAATACACCATAATAATATCGTGTAATACATATCCGCCAACTTAAATATAACAGTTTACATTTAGTTTAGACCAACATTATATACATTGATTAACTATAACATTTTATATTCAATTACCAGCTAACATTATTTAATCGTTATTAAATAATCGTATCATCATCACATTTGACTAACCTTTTAGTCAAATACATCGACTAACCTTTTAGTCATTTAATAAGGCATCAATATGATTATTTTCTCAAATAATCACATTTCTCAAACACATCCTTTAGGTGTGACTTTTGGGGATCAGTTGATCACCGCCATCTGTATGACAATAACGTCAAACTTATCTAGCAAGCCAACCGTTATCGATAAACGTTAATCAACTGATTATAATACAAAGTATACCCTGTGAACCTTAGCTGTTATCACACTAACGGTGGAGGACACTAGCTCCAACAGTATTTATAGTAATAGAATCATAGTAGATCTAAAACCCTAGCTTAATATTTAAGAAAGATATTTATCTTTAATATCATAAAATAATATTTGCTTATCTTTTAGAAATATCTTTATCTCAAAATATTATTTGGTTTATCTTATAGAAATATATTTATCTTTAATATCTCTAAATAATGTTGTAAAGATATAATAGAATCCTAGATTAGGTAAACAAGGGAAACAACCTAAGGAGGCCGAAATCCCTAGTCTCACGAAACCCTAGGAGGCACGCAACCCTAGGTGGCACAATCCCTTGGTTTACACGAAACCCTAGATGGCTCAAACCCTAGGTGGGCTTATTAGGTTAACAACAAATTGAGATAGAATATATTAGAAACTCTAGGTAGCATGACAACCCATAAGTTGTATTACTAACCAATAGAATCTCATAAATATATTCTCTAATAAAACTTTTGATAAATATAAAAATCCTCTTTCACTTTTGGAAACATTTAAATCATTTTATTTCCAAAATCATGCATCAACATTTATCATCCAAAGTTATAAGCTAAAGCTATAACTTTGAACATAAAATCTCTCGAATGGAATAGTTACCGAATGACGACCTATACTATCTAATCTTCACAAAGATCTTCAGTATACGGATCATCTCTTCATCTTGATCACAAAGACCCTCCATCTTGAGTCTTGTGTTATTTGAGGTAGATCTTGCTTGATACGATTTTCTTTAAAGTTATGACTGGTAGCAATAACTTCCATGTAAACTTCCAAAGTTATTCCTGAAGTTGTTATAACTTTGTCTCACATTCTTTATCAAAGTTATGCCTGAAGTTCTTATAACTTTGATCCTTCTTCTCATAATTGTTTCTAGCTATAATAAGACTAAAGCACACAATTACACGCAAATGATATATCGAGTAAAGCACATTATCAAGTAAGCACATCTCATTATCAAAACTATAGAATTTGTCCAACATATTTCGTGAGATTTGGAAAATATTTCTTAAAACAATTTTATCTTGAACGAAATTTTCTGATAAAATAATCCTCTTTTAGTTGGAAAATATTATTTTGAAAGATTAAATATTTGGAAGATTATTTTATTCAAGATTTGGAAAAAATATCTTTTGGAAAATATTTTATATCTTATAATATGTTTTCCTTATTTTGTCAAACTCTCCTAATATTATTTCTATATATTTGAGAGTCCATATCAGAATTACTTACTCCACCAATTTGTGCTGAAACGTTAATTTGCAAAAAGAATTGAGCTTTGATTTTATTTTCCGAAAAAACCTTTTTGCAAAACTTTTGTGAGTTGTGTCTATCTTTTCGAGTTACTCTTGATCATCCATCTTATAACGATTTCGTTCTCCATTTTTCAAAGTTGTGAACCATATAAGGAAACAAAAGATTTGTAATTTTCAGATTTGTGTGTGAGATATTTATTGGGGTACGGGGTTGTACTCGAGTCGCACTATCGGGTTGATCGTGGGGGTCTTCTTTGTAATCGGGTTAATTTATAAGGAAGATATTAATAAGAGAGATAGTGGACGTCTACCTTTAGAGAGTAGGTCGAACCACTTAAAAATCGCTGCGTTCTTATTATTGTTTGATCGTTATTTTGTTTTCTTTTATTTCGATTCATTCACGAATCTGTCCGAATCAGTCTTGCATAAACTTCATTGTTTACACAGTTCGCCGAACTATTTAATTTGCTTGAGTGCTGATTCAGAACCGATAAATTCCGAGTTGTGTGTTTAAAGTTTTAAAAGGTACTTAATTCACCACATCTCCCTCTTAAGTAATGGATCCATAAACTCAACAATATCTTGTTGAGTCCTCCGCAGCGGTCTTATAGAATTACATGCATGAGACCGGCCCACAAGCAAGTGAGGTTGTTGGACCTATTTTATAGTTTTGATAATGACATGTGTTAACTTGATAATGTGCTTTACTTGATATATCATATGCATGTAATTGTGTGATTTAGTCTTATCATAGCTAATAGCAATTACAAGAAGGAGATCAAAGTTATAGGAGTTTAAGGCATAATTTTGACAAATTCTGTGAGACAAAGTTAAAGGAGCTTGAGGTATAACTTCAGTAGTTCCTATGCAAAGTTATAGCTACCTTGGTTATAACTTTAAAGAAACAATTCAAGCAACATCTACCTCAATTAACACAATACTCAAGATGGAGGGTATTTGTGATCAAGATGAAGAGATGATCCGTATACTGAAAATCTTTGTAAAGATTAGATAGTATAGGTCGTCATTCGGTAACTATTCCATTAGAGTGATTTTAAGTTTGTAAAGTTATGACTCGCTTATAACTTTACATACTAAAGCTCAAAGTTATAGCTTTAACCTATAACTATAACTTTCGATGATAAAAGTTGATGCATGATTTTGGAAATAAATATTTTAAATGTTTTCAAAAGTGAAAGAATATTTTTATATATTTATCAAAAGTTTTAGTAGATGATGTATCTATGAAGTTCTATTGGTTAGTAATACAACATATAATGAGTTGTCATGCTACTTAGGGTTTCTAATATATTGTATCTCAATTTGTTGTTAACCTAATAAGCTCATCTAGTGGTTGTGCCACCTAGGGTTTCGTGAAACCTGGGGATTGTGCCTCTTAGGGTTGCGTGCTTATAGGTAAACACCTAGGGTTTCGTGTGATAAGGATTTCTGCCTCTATGGCATGTTTCCTTGTTTGCATTAACCTAGGATTCTAATAATATCTTTACAACAATATTTTGAGATATTAAAGATAAATATCTTTCTAAAAGATGAAGCAATAATATTTTGAGATATTAAAGATAAATATCTTTCTTAAATATAAAGTTAGGGTTTTAGATTTTATATCTCCTATGCTTCTACTATAAATACTCCTTCCATCTCAATCATTAACAACGACTTTTACACACATTGAGAGAATTTTATAAATTTATTTTAAAGCAAACTTTGAGCAAAATATTTATTATTTTTAGTGTATGTTTATTGAAAAAGTCGTGCATCAATCTTTATCAATCGCTCACGTAAAATACGTTATTGGATAATAGTACATCACATAATCTTACTTATTCTTTAACGAGAATCCTTGTGAGTTAGATTGTACTTTCTTATTAACGTAAGATAGTATAAAGTATTTAGCAATACTCACCTTGAGTTATAATCATAGTTGATTATACAAGTGGGTTGATAATTTTTGTAATTTGGAGAAAAGGTAATAAAGATTATTAATCGAGAATAGTGGACGTAGGTTTCGACTTATGAAACTGAACCACTTCAAAAATCGTGTGTGTCTCTCTCCTTTTCGTTATTTCGTTATTTGCATATTACTCTGATTAATTAATTAGTTGATTTTAATCTATAAGATCAAATAATTAATTACATATCATATAAATCGAAAAAGTGGGGCTAGTTTTTAATACTTAATTCACTCCCCTCTTTCGTATTCGATCAATAGACTCTACAGACGTTCCATCCTAAAACCAATTGGTGATAGGAGGAGTAGCCCACTTACTTATAAGCTAGTCCATTTACTATTATCCTACTGATGTGGGATGGATGCCCCTCACGGCTCACACACATATGGAAAGAGACCTCAATAGACTGGTTGGAGTATTCGACAATCCGTAATAAAGATAGGTACGAAATCTATTATTAGTAATGCAAGTTGTTTAATTAACACAAGCTAATAAGCAAATTTAGGGAAATGATGTAATTAATGTAAGTTGTGTACCATCACTGTTAATTTTATAATAATCTGATTATGATAGCTTGAACATAAATCAACAGCACGGATCATGCATCATGCATGCAACTTTTAGGTATTATTCGAGTTTTCTGGACATACACGACATCTTTACGTGGACTCCTAGTTTTTTTATTTTATTTTTTTTTTTTTTTTGACAACTGTAAATTGATACGTGGACTCCTAGTTTATTCTCCATTTGAATCTGATTTCAGTTTTTGTCGTAATAATTCAGAAAGTTTGTATAAACAATTGGTCTTGTTTCAGACGGACCATTTTGGCCTGAAGTAATAAGACGGAATTTTGTAACTACTTTACAGTTAAATGTAACCATTATTGAAAATAAGTTGATATAAGTTTTGGTTACATTTTATCAAAAAGTGGTAACATAATCACGTCTTATTTTTTAGACGGAAATATTCGGTCTGAAATAAGAATTTGCGGGAATTTATAATATTTTAAAGGGAAAACTATATAGCATGGCTCAGTTAAGATGCCGTTTAAGGTACAACCGACACGAAATCTACCAGCCAAAAGAAACGAGCAAATGTGTGAGTGGACAAAACAGAAGAGTTATGGATAAGTTGACTTTCCTTTGGAGCTTGAATTTGTGTCGATGGCGACTAAATTAAAGCAAGAAAAGAGAATAAGCAAAAGGGAGTAAGTCGCAGCGAGTGCGACTGTGCTAGTGTATGCATCTTTGATGCTATCATTGCTATGACTGAAGTTCCATAGCATGTTAGTGCACAAGTTGTTTGCTTTGCATTAATTACTACATACATACCTAGCTTTCCTTTGTTTTATTTGTTCGTTAATGACTTTCTTAAGACTTTAGTGTTTTGGTAAGTCGTGGCTTTTGTTTGGTTTAGGAATTTAATATTAATTTTCTAAATTATCTTTGTTTTTTAATTAGTCTAGCTTTCTTATTTTAGGGTGAAATAAATTTATATAAAAATCCTTATATTAGTCTAGGTTAATGAAAGAGGTGGAGATAATATTTGTGAGCACAATTTTATGGCAGTTGATTTGTGAGGTTCCTTATGAGGAGGAAGATACAGTTTGTTCCGATATCAAGTAGATTGGCGTTTTCTGAATTTGGAGATCGAAGGATTCTCTTTTGTGCCTTTGAGATTACTATATTTGTTGTTAGTATTGGGTATACTTTTGGCTCTTAGTAGCGCGTGTATATACCGGTCTACTTTTGTAATATTAACTCAACAATAGTGAAATTTGCTATCCTTCAGGGTGGATGTAGCCAATTATTTGACTGGTGAACCACGTATATCCGTGTGTCATCTTTATTTGTTATTCGCTATATTTTGTTCATATCTCCATAATCAACTAATTATTGGGTAATGGGACGCCTCCGTTACAACAATATTGTTAGGGTGATAATGCATATCCCACATCGGTAAAATAAAGGTGAAAGAAGATCTTTATAAGTGTCAACAAATATAATTCGTGCATGACCGAGATTCGTGCATGACGGCGGGTTATGGTTTTCTACCCTTCTCCTTCTATTCGCTGGGGGAGCTAGATATACTGATAATGTTGTCTTGCTCAAACAGATTCAGAAATTCTCTGTGTTTCAGGATGTCGGGGCTCGAGTTGCCGCTTATATTTTTACTAGGCTTAGTTTTATTGTTGTTAAGGGAGTGCGAGCTTAGATAGTATATCGGCTGCCCACTAAAATCTTGTAAACTTGATGTTGATCTTAAGAAAAGTTATGTGTTGTTTTTTTTATTTTAAAAAAATGTAATAATAATAATAATAATAAAGAACAGTTCAAAAGAGATTATTGAATGTAGTTGCAATACAGTTGAAATCGAGTAGAAGAAGTAACATTTTCGCAAGTTTTTTTGCAGATTTTGTGAGATAGATTTTTTTGAAGGAATTATTTTTGTTAAGGGAGTGTGAGCTTAGATAGTATATCGGCTGCCCACTAATATCTTGTAAACTTGATGTTGATCTTAATAAAAGTTATGGGTTGTTTTTTTTTATTTTAAAAAAATGTAATAATAATAATAATAATAATAATGAAGAACAGTTCAAAAGAGATTATTGAATGTAGTTGCAATACAGTTGAAATCGAGTAGAAAAAGTAACATTTTCGCAAGTTTATTTGCAGATTTTGTGAGATAGATTTTTTTGAAGGATTCTATTCCTTAGTCCAAATATTAGAGGGAAAGAGAGATCGAATCCTGTGAAAGAAGGTTTGTGTTTTTGAGTATATTATGTTATTTTGACCTGTTACGTGTCATCGTCTTAGCCCTCAATTCTGTTTTAGATCAAATGGTTGTTAGTAGGATTCGCGGATTTAAATATATGATTGGACTAACCGAATTTTACCTCTATCTTGAACTCATTGCGATAGTTTTGTCATCTACCGTGAATACAACATAGACGTTCCATACCTATTGATGTTTTGATAACGACTTTTATTCAAGTGTTTGAATATTTTGATGGTTGATTATCGATCATCATCAATTAGGGTTTTAAGATAGAAGTCAACAGCTATATCTTAGACTCCTAAGCACCGCTATTGACGCTTAATACAGCCACAAAGGCTTATAATTTGGACCGATTTCTTTATCAACTTGAATGAGAACGTTGAATACATAAAAAGTCAATTGGTCTATCAAGCCCTATATCAATATTATTAGTTGAATAGTTGATGATAATGTCATAGCATAACCCGATTCTTATCACATGTGAATTCGTGGGACACAACACAACTCCATGAATGATCTTGCCTACTTGTCACTTGGCTTGTTTCCAAAAAATTAGGTCATACAACGGTGGGCACCAGTTATTTGACTCAAGGCCAATTTGATGATCGATTTATAATTTAAACTCACTGTAAGAATTGTCAATTACAAAATCAAAATGAAAGGAAATTTAATTCTCATTTGTCTTTTCGAAAATGGATACAATGGATACAGTTATTCAAAATTAGGTCATTAGTCATAGCGAATATCAAGTGGTTAATTATCTTAGACACAAAACTACAAAAGAAAATTATAACAAAACTGTTGTGAAACAAAGGGAGATCGAGATAATTATAGAGAGAAGGTAGAGAGAAAGTAAGGGAGACAAATCTGTGTTATTATTCCATTATAAGCGGTATATATACACATACAATAGGGGTAGAGTTTCCATAAGATAATATATTCTAGTATCCTATAAGATATGGACATCCATATAATAATATTTCATAACACTCCCCCTTGGATGTCCATTACTGAAGAACACGCCTCGTTAAAAACCATACTAGATAACCCTATGGGAAAAACACTAGAAAGGAAAAGAGTACAATAATCTCCAAACACGCATAACAAGCTGCCTCGTTAAAACCTTTCCATGGAAAACTCAGTGGGACAAAACCATAGATAAGGAAAAAGAGTACAACGCGTGCTACTCCCCCTGATAATAACATGACTGTATATAACTTCAAATGAATCATGCTTTGACGTAACTTCTCGATCGTTGAATAGAATCCATTGTAGTTGATAAACTTGATATCTTTAGTTAGTAGAAATCCTTAACAAAATCAATCTTCATATGTCTTTAGAACTCACAATTTGGATATAGTCATTCATGATGACTCTTGATCTTCATTTCAGGTAATACACCAATAATGAGAGAAAATAATTTCAACTCTTCTCATAACATGACATAATATTATGTCTAAAACAATTGTCATCTCAACAATCATTACTATAGCGTATCAATAATGTTCTTGTAGTGCTACCTCGTTAAAAACCTTGATAGGAAAAACCTGTTGGGACAAAAAACCTAGTCGAAGGGAAAAAGAGTGTAGCAATCATCCATATATTGGATCTCTACGGGAGAATCAACCAAATTGTTGGATAATAATAATCCACTTAATACATTAAGTGATTTTCTTTGCTAAACCATTGGATTGACATCCTCATTATAGACTTTGACTACATTATTATCCAATCGTTATGATACTTCTGGACCATAAACTTATTTCAAGTGTTTAACAAGAAACTCATTCAGATCTCAATTCTCATATGCTCAAACTTCTGGTTGAGACATCAAATAAACTCTAAAGGAGTTTTGATGTTCCATTTTGGAACTAATCACGATATCTTTCAATCGTATTGTAGAGGTTTATATATTTCGTCACGAGTTCTTAAAATTCAATTGATCAATAATTTAACAAATGATGATCATTCATAAGAGGCTCCTTCAGGGAGATATCCTCGCAGCAGTAAAATATATTTCTTCTTTTAAACATTTATCAAAGTAGAACAATATAATTAATCATGTGCATGCAAATGATATGTAACTAGTTCTAAACAACATAGTCTAACAATAATGCAATAATAATAATGTATATATTAAAACTAAGATGCAATGTTGAACTTACTCTCTATATGCACATGATAATGACTCAAAATGCAAACTGTACAGTTTCTTTTACTATATTCATAATTTCAATTGACTTCATGTCAATAGATGGACTTCAGGTCCATGAGCTCATTTATAATCAAAGATTATATGTCGACAATCAAAATTAGGACTTGCATATAATATCCCCATTTTCTAGTCCATTAAACTCCGCGCGCAAATGCATATCGGTTCCATAACCATATCGATATAATTTCAACATCTCTTAGATATTTTCACTACTCATAAGTGATATCTGAATATATAGGGTACCATTTATTCTCTATATCGGCCATCTATTATCATTCAGATATTTATGTCACTTCATGGACATACAAATTTCTTTACTGCATAGAAGTACCAACTGCCCATTCTTGCCATTTTATTACTACTTGAAGTATGTGAATCGATATGACTTCCACACTACATTCCATGTGTGGTTATTGTTCAATTTGACAAGAATTTCAATTTTCATTACATATAATATCTTTGACTAATTTATAGCACGCTATAACACAAATAGGCATAATCTGTCTATAATTAAATCATAGATACCAATGTAATGTCACATTTAGACAAGGTGATCAAACTGGTATCGTAATACATCTTTATAACTAAATAAATGCCATCATTTTTAATTTTATGAACCTCTATTTGATGTATTTCATATTGAAAACAAACCGCTGAACTTCAGGTCCAGTTGGGGATATCATACTTGTTTATTTTTACCAGCTTCTCCTTATCATTCTCCCCCTAAGGTAGTAAAAACTATCACCAAATGTATAGTCTAAATATTTATCATAACCACCTTAGATCTCAATTTCTCATATCATCGATGAGAATTTATGTGTGCATTTTTGTACAATAATAAAATATTTCGGAGAGTAACATATAATGCAGTCGGATTTTAATGTGCTGAATCACAATGCCCAATTTAGGAGATCAACGATTTTATATAATAATCAAAATGTGATTTCTGATCACAAGAACTACTCAGAAAAATCATTATGTGGCTACAAGCCATTCAATAGAGTGTCAATCCATACACAAACATTTCAGTTCTTTATTAAACTTCTGAGTAATGTTTATATCTCCAATATCAAATATAATCAATCTCACTGTAGTGTCTTGCCTTTAATGAGATTTCTACACGAGAGAGTTTCAGCACTTATCTTTTCTCTAGGATAAACTCTACGTTTATCAAAACGGGTATAATAAGAACCCGGATGGCCTCAATCGTCACATCTTAACAATTTAATGTCAACTTTTTATTTAGTTTGACGTCCACAATTTATGACGCTATTTTATAAGCACTTGGCTGTGTATAAATAACTTCCGAATAATTAATATATCACACGCCACTTTAATTTCTAGTTGACTATTCATCTTGCTAAACTTCTGGTTAGCAATCTCATATCACGTGCCAAATTTATAGTTGACTATAATTACAGTGCTAAACTTCCAGTTAGCAACATTTAAACATACGACTTCAAATTAAGTCTGTTGTATCTAGCCAGATAAAAATAGATGTGACATAAGACACTAAATGGTGTCTTATTTATATTGGCAAGACTAAAAA